>JAGDQP010027397.1:11520-25044 GCA_022664845.1 Lepisma saccharinum
GCATAGTTGATGAGTATATTTACCTAGGGCATCTCAAAATATCGAATGCAAAGTTGACGGATGAAATAAATAGAAGATGTAAAATGGCGTGGAGTTCGTTTGGAAGACTACACTTTATTTGCAAAAGCAAACTATCAACGTGTCTCAAGCGTAAAGTTTATATAATCAATGTGTCTTACCTGTGATGATGTACGGCTGTGAAACTTGGATACTGAATGCGCAAATAACTCAAAGATTGAGATTCACACAAAGAGCAATGGAGAGATGCATGATAGGAATAACCAGGAGACAGGAATACAAATGAATGGATTCGCGCACAAACAAGCATAGAAGAGATAATCAAGACTGCGAAAAAGATGAAGTGGAGACGTCTAGGTATGTGACCTAGACGAACAGATGGAAGATGGACGAAGAATGTACTGGTTCCCAAAGAAAAGAAATGACCGAGTCGACGTCCAAATGCAAGGTGAGTAAATGAAATCAAGCGTTTTTCAGGAGCTACATGGATGAGGACAGCAGCATACAACAGCAGATATGTGGAGAGAAAAGGGGGTCTTCAGCCAGCATTGGATAAAAAACGGGGTGTTAAGAATTCACTCTATTTTATCTTTGCTGATTAATCTATCACCCTCTATAGCTATGCTTTACAACTTTCTTCTAGGGTATAAAAAATCATTTGGTGAACCAGAAAAGGTCACAGCAGTATGTTTACATGATAAATTATTTGTACCTGTTTTACTGTTCATGACTATGCAAAGCTAGATTGTGTCTATAAACCGTTTCCTAAGGGTAGGCGCACACCAATTAACGAGTTGGGGCACCGATTTCTGTCTAATAGCCGTGCTAAACCCATATATTAAATAGTAACGCGCACACTTACTGATCACAGTGATAAGCTCTGGTGTGCATCTCCCCTAATAATCACGTGCCATCAAGATTGGATAATGGATATGTTAAATACCTGAACAAATTCTATTTGTTTTTTATTTTTAATGTTACATTATTGTTGGATTTGTAGTGAATTCTTAACAATGTCTACTTGTTATGAAGATCAAGAAATAACAGAAGACGAAAATGTTTAGAGGCAAAGAGCAAACGAGTTTCGTGAGTCGCTGGAGAGCGTGTAATGACCCCCTAACCACAAAGAGGGAAACCATGTTTAATTAGGTAAAATTTTTAACAAATTTCAGTGAAAGCCATCACGCACACATACACCTATGACGAAAGAGATTTTGATTACGTTTGGTCGGGAAGCAAAAGTGTTCTACTTCGATGTATTTATTTCACCAGAAAGTCTCTATAATAGACAGAGGCTCTTCATTTCTGAAATTTCTTTCATTAAATTAGTTTTCAATGAGTTAATGTATGTTAATCTGGAACTTGTTAATACCGAAGGGTGGCGATATAGTGCCAAGGAACTATAGTGGAAGACCAGAAAAGCAATAAAATGAACTCTTTCTGTGAATGAATGGAACGTTGATTATGTTCGAAGATAAATATTGTTACGAGTCGATTCGTTGAGTGACAATCTTAAAACTCGAGCTGCCCATTCTGACACAGTTTTTCCTTAATCACGCCAACCAAATGTCCGGATGGTACATACTAACTTGGCCTTGGCCGACTACCTTCCAGTCTGCGATGCCTCAAGGCCATAAATAAATGCTCCATAAGTACTCAACCATTTAATAGTTATTCTAATTTTTGTTACTTCCAACTTTTATTCTTAATTTAAACCACGCATGAGCGTTAACTCTTAAAGAAACCATAGATGGAATATGAAGCTTGTGCGAACAAGATTAAATCATCGTCCATGGTGATCTGAATATATTTTGGGTTGGTCTCTTTGCAGAGTATTGTTTTACCATTTCTCAAATATATATATATGATATTTCATTCCATTGTAAGTATAGTATTTAATGTTCTATTCTAATAGTCGCTGTTAATGATTTGCACGACACGGTGCACGTCAGAATACGAGCTCGCACAATTAACAGCAGAATATTTATGATCTCCACTTTTGAAAACCATTTCCTCTCCCACAACTGACTCCTTGTGGGTCTCCTATTTCACACATTTTTATTCTACCCAGGGCTGACTTTTCGTAAAGTCTCCTGACCCAAATAGTTATTGTACATTAAATATTTCGAATTTGCCTTGCAAACGAGCATTAAACTTAGAGAAATAAACCTTCTTTCTACAACCTATGAAAAGAGCCCGCAAGACAGTGACATCCGTTAGAAACTGACAAACAATTTATACGAGGTTTAAACAAAGTATAAGAGTGCCTTGTTACAAAATAATTTATACTATTAAGCTACAACGTTCGCCGTGTTCGTTACTGATAGTGCCAACGTTTCTGGGGAATAAAACTAGATGTGTGTAAAAATATGAATCTTGAGGGAATATACTACATCCCAATTGTCTTTGCTTCTGCAGAGATTCTCTAACAAGAACTTCATAATTATTAGCTTTTAGCAAGGATTTTTTTCTACCGTATTTCAATAAAACTATCTTTTAATACACCATTAATAAATTCGCATATTTGTGGATTAATAATCCTCCTTGATCTTAGCGTCACTAACTGTATGTAGGTGAGTTGCCACAAATCTTGGCAATTACCGCCCATGGCTTTCACGAAATTCCTCTTAAGAGAAGTGACCATTTTATTTTCAATCCTGACTATATTGATGTACCTTATCATTAAAGATGGCACCTTATTAACAGGTCTGAAGTAATAACGTTCCATACAGTAGAACTACTTAGGCCGATTTTGGTTTTCAACATCAACAATATTTGTATGACTGTCAATATTAATGATGGTGAAATACACTTATATGATAAATCAAATTTTTAGCTAAAGTAATTAAAAATATAATAGTCACGGAAACGAATACCGTAACATTCGATGATGGCCTGTAGGCACGTAAAAGATCCCCCAGTGGAGATTACAGTCAAAAGAGCGATATGAAATAAAAGAACTAAGAAAATTAGTGTGAAATTGCAAATATACATGGGAACATCATCGTGGACCCGATGCATCATATGCGAAAAGCTTATTTACGGAATCTCTTTTATTTAATTTATTTAACAATCTCTGGATACAATCCCCGTTGGCTTAGCATTCGGGAGGTCGTGGGTTCAATCCCAGCGGCCGATCATCCAGAGAGAAGTTTTCTAGTTGTTTTTTTTTTTCAGTTACACCAGACATTGGCATTTAACTCAGGCCCTGGCCGACACTTTCCCGCATCCTTTCACCTCTCCTATACGGGACAGAGCCTTAGATGCCTAAAAGGCCATAAATAAAATTCAAACTCTAGATACAGTCCCCGTTTTGGTCACTTTACACTGGATATATTTAACAACAACAACAACACGGAGAAGAATTTTGCAAGGAATAGACTCTGGCCGTATTCAAGGTATCATCCTAGCATTTGCCTGGTGTCAGACGAAATGCCTAAGCCTGTCATAAGTTGGAGGGGTGACATTCCTCGGCAAGCACACTTTCGGTGACAGGGAATGTAAAAGTTGCGGTTACACCCTTTGTCTAACTACCATATCAGTATTAGCCTTGTGAAACTGACCAGTATTACCGGCAGTAGGGCTCGAACTTGTACGTCGATCCAAAGTTTCGCGATCATAATCAGTTGATCACGGGATGAGTACAAGTACGGGATATACTCCAATCAATAAATGCTTGATTTTCTTTTCTTTTTTTAAAAAAAAAAGTTGCAAGACACTGTGTTAATAGGGCGTCATCGGGTGGATTACAAGAAATCTAAAAATCCGTGCGCCCTCCATCTGGTTGCTGATCCCGTTACAACAAAGGTCTGCATCTCTAGAGCGTCCGTCACTGCTGTAGCCAACCAACATTCACGGCCAATGTGGATAACAACATGAGGTCACTCTTGAAAGTTGCCTCTGACAGACATAACATGATTAACCGGGTCACTTCATTCTCGTTCAGTCTATTCAGACTTATTTACCATTGTACTTATGTCTTAATGCTGAAGCAATGGTCAACAAATACTCCCACACCAATTCCCAACTCTTTCGTTAAAACAACCGAGAGTAACCTAAAAGATGAAGTTATATTCCTTCCAGCTTTTAGAAGGACTATCGAAATACAAAAGTGGTCAATTCACAGGGCATTTACGTATACGGTGATGTTTCTCGGCGAACACTCTTTCAGGGAAATCGAAGCAGCAATAAGGGGTTTGATGTAGGTACTATTCCGTTATTTGCTCGGTGAAACGGAAAAAACAAAAGGAAAATTTTCGTCAGAATTTTAATTTTATTTAATGTCTTGAGGAATCTTTAGCTCAGGCCGAGAGGGAGTGGATAGGAACTCGGCAATGGCCTAGTGTTTAAGGTTTCGTCACGATAACTAGCTACGAGGACCGATCCCAGCATTATACGAATGTGAAGCTACAGTTGCTCGGTACTGGTCTATTTAACCGTTAACCACGCCCGTGGGGGTAAAGTTTACCACAAAGTAGGCAAACTTTTGCCGTTTAGCTACACTGCTGACTTATCTAGTATTGTTGTCAAATTTTTAATCCCAAAATTATTTTCAACAGTTAAAAAGTATAGAACAAAATATAATAATGTTCTTTAATAAATTTGAATATTGCTTTGTTTCAAACGATAAATTCAATTTGGGGGTAAAATATACCCTCATGTGCCTGGTTGAGGGAATATAATTTCAACAATGAATACTAAAAATTTTTATTCACCATGTACTATTGGCGCCAAAAGTAACTATGCACCTAGATTTCACGCTCAACCGTATGAAGCATTAAGACAGTACTGTGCGTTCTCCCCCCCCCCCTCCCAATTTCTCATAAACAGACACAACGCCAGCTTTCGCGTTCTCCTACGCTTATGCAACTCATTAAACTTTGATTGCAATTGGGATATATACGTTTGAGCGTGAAATCTAGGTAGATACTTACTTTTGGCGTCGATAGTACAATCCGGAACGAAAAAGGGACCATTCTTGTATTTAGTAATAGTTTGTCCTCAGCATTTAATGTTGTACCATTCATTAACAGATATATATTCTTTCTTAGCAAAAGTATTTTCACAGTGCTTGTTCTAATCTTTAGTCACCGGACACTTCCAAGATCGTCTAATTTCTTTGTCCCTGAGTGTACAGTTAGGGCCGGATTTACGAATAAGCCCACTAGGCCCGGGCCTAGGGGCGCACTTTACAAGGAAAATTTAGAATTTGTTATTTAAAACGCGAGACGAAAACAATATTTAGGGTGGGGGGAACATTAAGAGAGAGCGCCAAACACTGTCACCTTTGAATCACCTGAGCATATCGTAAATAACTGACTTCAGATAATTTAAAGTTAGGTTAATACACCAATAATCATTATTACACTCTTTTCTCTAGTTTACAATGGTTCCTGGTGTCCTCAAATCTTTCAACGTTAACTTATTTCCGGATCTCATACAACGATGAAATTTTTGCACAATGACATAAGTCCGGTGGCAACACAATATTCCATTGTTACTTTCGTATATTTCTGTATATTTATATAATTTAAAAGCATATTTAATTATTTTCAATATTACGCATAAATATTACGCCTGCAAGGATTTGGCTTTTGACTGATTGGAGAACACTTTAGGATTTGGGAAAAAAAAAAAAACTTTTTAAAGACATACTTTTCTTAAACAATTCGTACTAACATTTTTTTTAAAAAAATGTTTATGCATTACTTTTAAAAAGAAAAGCATTGGGCGCACCAATTGAAGAATTTATAAAGTGATTGTATATGAGAGAGCGCCCCATGCTTTTCTTTTTGATCATGCATAATATTTTTTACTTTTTAATAGGAATTGTTTATAAAAGTATGTATCTGAAAACTTTATTTTTTAGTCTATGTCACATAAAGGGCGTCGCTGTCATTTATACATCTGCTAATGGGCAAGAGATACTTTGTGAAGACCTTACTAATTTAAAAAATATCTTAACGTGTCTTTGATAACAGAAGGAAATTGTTCTCCCTAACTTGACTTTTTATCTTCAGGAGATGAATATTCCCGGAGATGGTGTTCAAAATTCAAAGAGCTGCCCACGTATTCAAGGTAGCTAAAGAGTTTGTAGTGTCGCATTTGTCCATTCCTAGAGATTTTTTTTTAAACTTTGAACTTGATACTTCTTAGGGGTGACGTATAGCGAGTGGACCGATATACTGACTAAAAGATACCGGTACATAGCAGGGTTTAATTCTGTAAATATACGTTTCTCTTTTCCTACATAAAGAGAAGTGGCAAAGAGAATGACTCAATAAATACTAAATAGCGAGGAGAAAGTAATGATGACTTTACCATTCTTTAATTTACTTTAAAGTGCTTTTGTATGTCCTTTGATATAAGAGTCTTGTGTGTTTTGTGTTTTGTAATTTTTAGATTTCTTAAACTTTATAAATGTATTTAGAAAATTTTAGTGTTTTGTATTGCAATTGTTAGTTTTTAGATTTTTTTTTAAATTTATAAATATATCTAGAAAACTTTAAAGTTTTGTATTATAATTGACATTTTTCATTTTTTTTTTTTCCTCCTCTAGAATACTTTATAAGTTTATTTAGGAAATTTTAGTGTTTTGTGTTGTGATTGGAATTGTTAATTTTTATATTAATAGATTTTTTCTTCTTAAAAACTTTATAAAAATATTTAGGAAATTTTAGAGTTATTAAATATTAAAATTGTAAATCTTTCACGAAACTGGAATGTGCCATTTGTGATGTTAGAAAAAGTAGAATCCAAAAATGGCTGAAGCTAGGATTCTTCTTAAAGTTGCATTAAAAAGCCGTGAACAAAATGTAATAATAATATTGTAAATAATACAATTAAAAAATAGTTTGCATTACCTTCTTGTTCAGTGTAATTAACATATGTTCAACAAGTAGCCTACAGTAATTAAAATTGCTCATTGTATTTAATGAAAATAACTACATTACCAGAGTTAAATAATTATTATCTCGATATTATTATTAAAAATGGCTAGAAGATTGAAGTGGTGATGGTGGAGGTGCGGGGGCGCTGGAAGTTATGAGCCTAGGGCACTTAGACGTACAAATCCGGCCCTGTGTACAATAACTTCTGAAAATTTATTCAACGCAGTAACAGAATAATGTCTTTTTTAGGAGGTGTATCTGGACAGAAATAACCTGAACGCTGTACCAAGCAGTTCTCTAAATGGTCCTAATGGACTGCAAAGTATATCCCTTTCTCATAACAGAATAGGTAAGTAAACAACAGTGCATTCACCATAATTGTTGTACTTCTATGATTGGTTAATGACTTCCAATAATAAGTAATATTTAGTTGTTATATAATATTACAACTTTCTCCAAGTTTTTGTAATATCGGCAACCTATTTAGTAAATATTCCATTTTCAACGGATCGATTTCCAAACAGATAGAGGATAACTAATTAATCTTCACAAAAAGTGAGAAAGAGATGCTATAGATTAGTAAAGGCTACCATCATCTTTGCTATGGTAGTGTTTTTTGTTTTTTTTCATGCATGAATGTTGGGAATTTTAAATTTCTGTACGATGAAGAAGTAGAAAAAATATATTTTAACTGTAAATCACTGATTCTGATTCAAAAATGGAATCTTTAATTAATTTTCAATAACAAGTTTATATTTTATTCAATTAGGTACACAAGATATTCCATTCTACTTAGAGAGAGGGGAGGAATAGTACAGTGTCATTAGGAGTCGTTCAATTACGTAAGCATTCAGGGGAGGGGCTACACGCTTTGCTCTGACACTGGAGGAGGGGGGATAAGAGCAATGCTTAAGTAAGATTCGAATAAAATCATATTAGTGTAGATTTTTAAGAATTAAACATTTTTTTAATTGGACATTGAAATAAAGATATTTGACAAGGCTTACATAAGCATACGGGAAGGGAGTCGAGTATCTGCTTGTTTTTGCTTATAAGGGGGAGGAAGTCTAAAATGACTTAGTAATGTGCTTACGTAATACTTAAACGTCCCTCTTAGTGAAGCGTTTGAATCGAACAGAACATGTTCATTTCAAAATGTGCTTGCTCTTTAGTTTCGCCATTTATTAGTTCATTATTCATAGGCCCGAGGTGAAGAAAATGTTCGAAGGTGGCTCCGTAATCATATATTTAAATAATGGAATTAATAGAAATAACAGGTAAACATTATTTTTCGAAACTAAGGAAGAAAAAATAGTTTGTAGACATGACATATAACTCAAACATTGAGGGGGCTCACAACGAAACTATTAGGGGGAAGGATCAAGAGGTCTGAACTCCGGGTTCCGGCATCTATGTCATTCAACGAAGCTATCTGATTTAATGTAAAAAGTTTTCTCTAACCTGTATATTTGTTGTTTACATACTGCATAAACCGTATATAATACACGTAGTAACTAAAAACATTTATCTTCTGTTAAATTTCCCTTACAGTTACTTAATATTGCTCCCAGTCAAGATGAAATGAAGGAGCAACCTCTTTAAAGTGCTTCTTCTGTCATGGATATCCCATTCACAATGTTGAACAAGAACCCAAGTTGAGAATGATTTAATAAGAATTTAAGGCGGCTGATTTCTAAGTGGAGAATCTTCAATTTTGATTTAATTTTACAAATTCTGTACCTTTCTAAGAATAAAAGAGTCCCACAGCTCATATATAGTAAGATCAACTGTTTAATTCGTAAGTATTTTGTATTGATCAGGCACAGATCAGAAGTATCAACCACCAGCAATACGAAAATTCAAAATAAATTTTCAAAGCGATCTGCTAACTTGATTGCAACATTAAATAGTTCACGAATAAGGGCATTAACTGATCATTAATACGAACTTTGTTATAGTTTTAAGAACAGCCTTTCGATGCTCCAAATAGCTTCTCAGTTTTTACACCGAAATCCCGTCTAAGGCATCTATAGTAAAGATCCAAGAATTACACACACTGATTATTGCCTTAACTTTGTGGTATATACATTATTCTAAAACAAATCTTTTGTATTAAAAAAATAACAAACGATTCTTCTCTTTAGGTGTAGTTCGAAATCAGGCCTTCTTATCTCAGCGTCTACTCCAGCGAATAGACTTGCGTGAGAACTGGATAAACGGAATCGAAGGTGGTGCATTCACTGGGCTGACACGTCTTCGAGAATTAAAGCTTGGACACAACAGACTGACCAAACTCAACAGTGATGCATTCCAAGGTGAGTACAAAACTTCCACAGAGCGTTAAGAAAGTTTGACCCCCACATATATATATAGGGTGTTTATGAACTATACCGACAAAATTCTGGAGCTGATTCCTCACATCAAAACAAGGAGGAAGTTCCTCTGATAAATTTTCGAAATGTTCATAGTATCGGAGCTACATGCGCTCAAAATTACGGCGGCATCATTATAAATGACGTCATATCTCGACAAGTAATGGCGTAAGCGGGACCGGGTTAGCAAATCACACTCGAAGTAGTACCCATTACATCTATTTCAGCTATGTTTATGATTGACGAATGAAGCTTAGAGGGGATTTCTATGCTTGCTCTATTAAACCATTTTATTCCTTGACAATGAAATTCTTAGGTTGCGAAACATGTCTATGCGACACTCCCTGTATCGAAAACACTGCTTAAGGAGATGTATCGGGTACTACTTCGAGTGTGATTTCCTAAGCCGACACTGCTTACGCCATTATATGTCAAGCTATGACGTAATTTGTGATTATGCCACCGTAACTTTACACGCATTCTTAGCTTTTAATCTATCTGATTCCTTACTTGCTAATATCACCATTGTAACATATATTTTCGTTTAAGTTATTTCTTTATCAAATGTGCGAATCCTATAGGTCCTGAAAACGGCTAAAATGAGTTAAGAGCCTAAAAGAGGCTAAATGGAACATTTCAGAAGAAAAAAAAATGTCATTAAAATACGTGAAACTCCTACTGTTAACAGGAACAATGTGCATGAATAAGCATTTATTTTTTTATTTTTTCTTCACTCTTTTTTTTTTTGTTTTGTTTTGTTTGTTTTCGTTTGGTCTGAACGAAAGTTGCCTAAAGTCTTAATAAATAAAATAAAATAAAATTAGGTTCGTTTTCGTTTGGCGCGTGGCAGTCTTGCAGAGTTTATGGTGGTAACCATGTACGTACAGCGAAGCGGAATAAACTATGATCCAACAGATTACGGTCTATGATTTTATATAAAATGGCAGTGCAGTTCATGTTTAGTAGAGAGAAGAGGTTATTTTAGATTTGTTTCGTATGGTAACCTTTAACTGAATATTGAAAAAGCAGGATCTTTGAATATTGATTCTTTTTTTTTCTTTGCTTTATGTTCAGTAAATAGTTGCCACACCAAAGAAAATATGTTGACAGTTGAAATGAATTTGCTATTTATTTAATTTTAATGCAATTATTTATCAATTTAATACATGTATGGTAGAAAAGAATCCTAAAATGGACTATAAAACCAACTCTTTATAAAGCCTAAAACGATGTTTATAAAATCCTTGTGACGTCATTGGATTATCAATGCTGCCAACCTTATACTCGCGATGATAATCATCATATGTCAAACAAAATAATACAATATTAGAAGCTATGAAATAAAATATCCAGGTGAAAAGTTTAAATTTTCAATTTTCTACGTTTAACCTGCTATAATATTCACAGTTTACAACAGTGAGTTCTGTGCTTTTTAGTATAATGTTAATCGTCACCAAAGAATCTTAAGTATTCCGTCAACCGACGTAGTGCCATTTAATAAATAAATAAAATAAACTTTATACAAGGTTACAGTACAATTTTAGTTTAATGTATCGTTTCTGATTTATCGCGAAGTATTCATTTTATATACCATTGTAAGAAGTACAGTTAGTTTCCAAGTTGAAAACCCCGTATTATAAAAATAATTGACACAGAACTTGGCTAGTTCTGGAAATGTTATGAACATTAGGCTTAAGTGAAGGTAGTAACAGTCACCTTGGACTGATTTCTAAAGCAATTAAATGTGGTTTCTTTGCAGGAGCTGACAATATGGAATCCCTTGACCTTTCGGATAATCTACTTACTGAAGTACCCATCATTGCACTCAAAGTTCTCCACAACATTAAACACTTAAATCTCTCATCCAACTTAATTCAGGTAAGGAAACACAGGTTTCTTTCCTAGTTTTTCATGACTTCCTCTTGGCCTGCTACTGGCGGAAGTCTTACTTGTCAGCAGCTTTAGCGATCTTCGTTTTCTTCCCTTGTCTACTCTACTCTTTCGTAGCCCCATCTGATCCTCAGAATATTCCCTTCCCAATATTACGTATGTATAAATATTCTTTTAATCTCCTTATATTCAAACTGTGTTTCTAATCTTCTATCCTAGATCCTATTCCCATTTTTCCACACCATATTACATGCGATGTAAGTCACAACAGGTCTAATACATCGGTAAAAGAAGCGAGATCGCATTCTTTGAACCAAAAGCTCTTTTCACAATTTATTATGAAATTATTTTTATTGTGATATTCATGTTCATCTCATATGAGTACGGAATAAGTCAGGACTTTCTATTAAAGAAAGAATGTGTAACGAAAATATGTTTTTCATGCCGTGATTGTTTTCATTTCGTTGAGGATATTGCACAAGAATTTAGGATTTGTTATTATAGATGTACAACGTAGGCACAGATTGATTGATTACAAGCATTTTAGAACCTAAACTCTTGAAGTCACCTTTCCTTTATATCATTGACAGTGTTACGATGAACAAACCATATTTACTATTTTTCATCACGTTTTTATGCAATTTTTTCATAACAGATTGCCACTTACTCTATATATACACAATGTGAGTGACTACCTAGAATTTTCAAGCATATACATTCCCTACCTGAACATATCGATAAATGATAGTCCCAATAAGTAACTGAGATTAGTAAGTATCGACAATGGTACGTAAAACTACCGCTAGTAGGGGTCTCAGGAAGATTAAAGAACTGAGAACGATGGTAGTTTAATGTGAATTCCTTCCGCCTGATGACTCTTGATTGGATCAAGCAAAATATTGTGGCAATATTTCTATCAATCTGTTCTTTCCTCCTTATTTACTTACAATTTATGCTGTTTATACACTAATCACTCATACGTACATAAAACTTTTGTAACCATTAAAGGTCGCGCAAGTTTTCTGGACTTCTGACCTAGAGTGTGTAGAAAGTATTGCCAGCCTTCGGTCATTCTAATATCAGTTGTGTAAGGTTTTTTTTTTTTTTTGTACTGTGTATCGGGGGGCGGAGGGACTAAGTTTTGTTGTGAACGATGGTTTCTACGTGCAGTTTGACGAAGAAAGAATCTGAACATTATATCTGAATTTGAATGAAATAAGTAATAATAATCGTATTCCAAAGACTATTTATCATTCGTCAGTATGGTCTTCTACATGAATCCAATCAGAGTTCAATTCAAGATCAAAGCTAAATCAAACGTAATTGCTAAGAGAATTCGCCTATTGTTGTCCATTGTCGTCCACAATAAAATCTAATTAATATTCCTCAATCTTTATCTACTAAGGGCCAGTTCTACAATCGACCGCTAAACTTCTAGTCAGCGCTAAGTTGAGGCGCTCTCATTTTGCGTACTCTTATTGGTCAAAATCAGACTTAGCCTCAACTTAGCGCTGACTAAAAGTTTAGCGGTCGATTGTAGAACTGACCCTAACAAGCATATACATAATAGTCAAGGTCGAAGGCCAGGAAGGAATTCGTGACAACGCGACGATCTAAGACAGGTGGACGAGGCAGGATCCGTGTTAAGCCAGTAGTGGTTTTGGCAAAGGATGCACAAACCCTTCTCGAACTTTATAGTGCTAGGGGAATCATATTGATAAAACCAGAATCTACTTAAATCTGTTATTTCATTAGGTTTGAGAAAGTGGGATGTGTTCATCTTCTTTACATATGCAATTTCATAAATTATGTCTTTTCTAGTTAAAATTATTTAAATCCTCGTGTAAAAGGATCTTAACTTCTAATATTTTTTTTAAAGTTATTCTAGAAGAGTTATGGAATAGCCCTGTTAAAATTTTACAATCTTTCAGACTCTGGAGAACGCAAACCTTGAGTCTCTTCCCAGCCTGGAAACAATGGACCTCAGCCGAAACAACATCGGCAGTATTGCTCCAGGGACATTCTTGGGTCTTCGGCATTTAAAGCATCTTGACATCAGTGTCAATGCTCTGCGCACGGTGAGTATAATGCCACTACATTCTCGTGTTCCTAGAACTACAAAATCATTGCAACAATAATCATCATATACATGTACGTAAGTTCCGATATCTGACCAGTCGTACTTACGACGAAAAATCCATAGGACTTTTAAATAACTTTTGAGATGCTAAACTAGGTTACTGAAATAAGTAATTTGACTAATATTGATTTGCAATACTACTTATTATTTCATTCTCGTATGCACTAGATTGTTGTTGCATTAATTATGAATATTAAGTATTGACCTACCTTAC
>JAGDQP010027398.1:0-24459 GCA_022664845.1 Lepisma saccharinum
GTTAGTAAGTAAGTGACTTTGTTAATTGGTAACTTTGTGAGTTCGTTTGTTTGTTGAAAATGTTCGTCCTTCTACTGTTAATCTCCACCAACGAAATATGAAACTAGATCCCTCACACATAATTAGTTGTCCTATCCTTCCTTTCGGCTCGTCTTACAATATGCATGGTATAACCTTGTACGTGATGTTTGTGGCGAAGTGAAAGTGATATGATGTGGATGGTGTTAACAAAGATGTGACAATTTTGAACCTTGCAAACAACCAAGTTGCAGCTTTCTTATTTTGATTCCTAGTTCATTTATATTACTTTATAAGAGTAGCTCAGTGACATTAACGAGTACGTGTGTTACTTTCTGAAGGTAGTAGATGTTACATACACATTGTAGCAGGTTGCGTAGAAGAGCTTTCGTATATATTTTGAAAAAAAATGTGACATCAAAATCATGAATAAAAACTTTGCTTTTTCAATTTTCTGGTTTAATTCGCTCGACTACTCTTCTCTGGTCCTTCTGTTCATATACATCAATATATAATTTTTATCTAAAGCCCTTCTCCTCCATTGTCTTGTTCATACATAAGAAACAATGTCTTATTTTTGTGTGTCTGTACAACTGAATCGATATTTGTTAAAACGACATCAGTCATGAAAACTAAATTTGTGAAAAAAAAAAAAAATGTCAAACTCAAATCCAAAATCTATTGCTGAACAGCGCTCCCTAGTTTCAACATAATGTTACATGATAAGAATACTGATGTCAGTATAGTCAGAATGATGATAGTAAAGTACAAAGCTGATTCACAGATCATTGTGCTTTTATGTTACTTTTAAAGTGCGTGAATGACGTCGTTTTAACAAATACCGATTCAATTGCAATGCCATTGGTGACTATTTTTACGTTTATGTGCTTTATATGTTCCATTGCATCTTCTGTATTATTCACGTGCAAAATTTTATGTATTCGGTGTACACCCTTTGTCTTTCGGCACTTCCACATTGTGCCATTCTTGAATTTCGCTTTGGGGTTTACCCCCCTCAAACCAAAAATACGTTTCTCCTAATTTTAGCCCCTCTACGCACTACGTCTGTCAAGTCAAAATCGACACATTTGAAATTTTGTAAAAAAAAGATGCTTAATCTTTTGTGCTGGATTGTGCAGCAAGAATTTTCGTTTGTGCTCAAAAGCACAACAAAATAATTAAAAAATAATGTGGCGATTCTGGCTTGACGTCAAGTAAAAATCGCCACATCTCTAAACACTTCTCTACGAAACAAAAAATAGACGCAATCGATTAAGCTCCATTTGTGCTGGATTGTGCAGTCACAATTATTATTTGTGCCTTAATATTCTCTTAGTTATAGCAAATTTTCAAATCTGATGACGTCACTCCAAAATAGCCACACTTGAAAATATTTTAATTTTCAAAAATAAACTACTCCATCCGTTTGTGCTGGATTGTGCAGCAAGAATTGTCGTTTGTGCTCACACGCACAACAAAATTATTAAAAGAATAATGTGGCGATTCTGGCTTGACGTCAAGTGCAAATCGCCACATCTCTAAATATTTCTCAACGGAACAAAAGACAGACGCAATCGATTGTGCTTCGTTTGTGCTGGATTGTTCTACCACAGTTATTATTTATGCTTTAATATCATCTAACGTATAGCAGAATTTTAAATGTGATGACGTCACTCCAAAATACTTACATTTTAATATATTTTATTTATTACAAATAAATAACTCCATTCCTTTGTTTATATAAATAACTCCATAAATAACTTGTGCTACGTTTGTGCTGGATTGTGCGGCAACATTTTTTGTTTGTGCTCAAACGCAAAAAGAAATAATTGAGAAACAATGTGGCGATTCTGGCTTGACATCAAGTGAAAATCGGCACATCTCTAAATATTTCTTTGCGAACAAAAGGCAGAGACAATCGATTGTGCTTCGTTCGTGCCGGATTGTGCCACCAGAATTATTGTTTGTGCCCTAATAGTTTCTAAGATATAGCCAAATTTCAAATGTGATGACGTCGCTATAAAATAGCCACAAATTAATATCATTTCATTTCTACGAGCGAACTTCTTCATTCGTTCGCTATTTGCTGGGACTCGGAGCGCGACCTTCTTTTATATCTTCTCTTGCCTCTCTTACTTTGTGGTACGACAACCTGTCTTCCTCCGTTTTTGTGAGTTTGTGCTGTAGATCTCTATAATTATACTCACATTTTACGTGGTTTGTTTCACCGTATGCATGTTCTGCTTGTCATTCTTCCTGTCTGTGTGTAGCGAAAATGTTTCAGACAATAATTCCTTGATTTTTAACGTAGAATCAAAGTCTGTTTAAAAATATATAGTGTTATTTAAGGAATCAAACTTCCGATCTGGGTAGTCCTTTTTCTGTGAATACCGAAAGTTGTATCCGTGTAGAGATAGAGTGTATCCGATTAAGTTCTCTCAGGGTTTGTTATTTTTAATAAGTAGAATTCCTTTAATTGTAGATATGCGCGAGTGGTCGCAGTGGTACGAGTGATATATTTGCTCTTGCTATCTGGGAACCCGACATGCTCTTCTGATAACTTACTTCAAAATTATTTCAGTACTCTCTTTCAGCTCTCACCGACCGTGGGTATCCCACTCACCTCATTCGTAATCAATTGGATCGTGCCAAAAGAAATTACCCTAACTACAATCTGCTTCCCCGCGATGCTCCCCTCCACTCCCAATCTTTTCACTTAGTAGTACCCCAGCCTTCAGGCCCTCCAAAAGCTCTTCAAACTGGCGCACCCCATACTCACTGCGTCACCTGAAACTGAAAGAGCTGTAATGTCCTAAAAATAGTCTATCGCAACCCACAAATCTCAACACGATTCTCGCCAGAACTGGACTTATTGCTCCCCCTTCCCCCAAACCTGCCAAGTGCAGTATATCCGGCTGTAGAACTTGTTCTACCTTTGATCCCAGTCTGACCTTTGAACATCTCGTCACTCACAAGGAGTACTATTTCCGACACTGCGGCCGTTGCATATCTTCCAACCTTACTTATCTCTTACGCTGTAACATGTTACACCTTCTACATGGAGAAACCCAAACAGATTTAACAATCCGCATCAACAACCGTTGCTACTACTCCAAAACACAACTTCAGCATCTCTCCATACCTGAACACTTCATATCTCGGCAGCACCTTTGGCAAAGCCTTCCGAGTCAGCATTCTGAAAATTTTGAACCCTGGCTCACCCGCCATAGTTAGAAAGAGATGGGAGCAGACGTACATCTCTATCCTCTCCGCCAACCATGAACGCGTCCTTAACTGCATGTAACTCCCTGTAGCACAGTTTCTTCTTCTTCTTCAGTGCTTCCTTCTTCCATTCACTCCTTCCTTTTCTATTTTCACTTTTATTTTACTTTTCTCCTTTCCCCTTTCATCTTCATTATTATTATTATTCCCTCCCCCTAATTCTTTGACCTCCTAGTCCTTTAGGAAGTATTTCACGTACTCCTAGTAACCTCCGCAATTCGTTCTTTATCTGGTGTTTTCTCCGACACCTTTAGTCATTTTTTCGCCTCCATAACCTGGTCACTGTGTTACCCAGCATTAGTATGCAGAATGGTGACTCTTATCACAAGTCCCGCACCAGTTCTCTGTCAGTTTTCGCTCCTAGCATGTGAACACACTGCTGCGAAACGTATATATGTATGTACCAACATGTAAATTATGTACATATGTATTTACGTCTATATGCATACAATGGAGGTGTAAGGGGGCTAGCGGTCTCCCCGTCCCGGGCCCCACCTGCCGAAGAACCATTGCTGTTCGCCGTCACAAGTGAATAATCTCTTTTTAAGATTAATCAATTTAGCACATCGATGTTGGTCGGCCGGCGTAATAGCTATGCCGTCTCAGGGCTCTTGTGCGCATGACTGTAATGGGTGATAAACATGACTATCCACAATCTGAATAACCATTCTCATGTGTAGGTTACGGCGAGTGAGCGAGAAGTTTTGGCAAGTGACCCCCATGTGGCCCCAGTTTTTCGGTGGGGATCGTAATAACGGTAAAAAGGCAGTCAACAGTAACAGTTTGCGCTCACGATTATGTTTGTTCGCGAACGGGCGTTAATGAAGTTCACTTTGTCCGGGCCCCAGATTGCCTTTCGTCGCCACTGTATATATACAGTACATATAGGAAAAGGCTAGAGAGGCAATATAATAGTTGAAATTTGAATAGAGAAAAAAGAAATGGTACTTAGTGATTTCTGGAAGAAGATTGCGTGCACAATTTTACAATTACACTGTTAAGTCACTATATATTTCGACTTAAATCCATTTTTACTAGACGATAGAAGAAAAGTTCGCCGAACACATGAATGATACTGAAGAGACAGAAAAACAAAACTGCGTACGGCCACATCAAAAGCAACTGACAACATTCTGCGCGTGAGCAAGTGATGATGGAAGGTGGGTTTTCGTAAGGTTATTTTGTGTTGAAAATAGAGCTGGAAACAAATAATAATAATAATAATAGCTGGGACTCAGTAAAGGAAACGCAGTCATGAAAGTAGGATTCAGTATAGGAAACGCAGTCAGAGCAAGTGAGATTCAACAGGAAAAGTGGAAAACGCGGTTAGAGAAAGTGGTATAAGCATAGAAAACGAAATGAAAAGTGAGTGTTGCCGAGTAAATAAGAAAAGCAGGAGTCAGTTCAGAAAACGTTCAAAATATTTAGAAAGCTCACATAGAAAAGCAAATGAAATCAAAATTAAAAAAGAAAAGAAATAGAATATGCTGGAAGAGAATGGTCAGGGGCAGAGGGAAAGGAAGGTTACTGCAAGTTTAGACCAAGTTTCAATTTTGCTCTGAAGCGACGAATGAAGGCTCCTTCCCAGAGACGTCGTTTGGATGCGTTTGTGGTGGGGGATAGGGTATGGATTACAGCTACACGGAAGTTCTCATTGAAGTCAGTGTTGTGCAGTTACGTGTGTGTAGAAACTGGGGAATCGGGTATGTTGCTGAGAGAAAAGTGACAGTTGGGAAGAAGAATTAGTGCGGAATAAGATGTTTCTCTCCGGGATGATTGAGATTTTACTGAAAAACTAATCTTTGCTTGTTGGAGAAAACTAATCTGGTATCCGTATTAGATGGGGATATATTAGAGTGGGAATTCGGAATTTGTTTGATCTTGGTTAGTTATGGATGAAATTGGGTGATTAACGCCGCTGAATTCGGATTGGTGTTGAAAGTGTGAATAGGTTGAGTGTTCAAGGCTGCACCTCAGATTTTATGGTTACGGGATTTGGGTAGTTTTAGTTGACTATAAGCCTTTGGTTGTAGGTTTCGGTTGCGGCGGAAGTAATGGAATTCAGGCGTTGTCTTCTAAGGGCAAGAGAGAAAGAAATCGCTTTCTTGGTGTGGTAAGGATGGAACTTGAGTAGTGTAATTATCGCATATGGTTGGTAGGTTTCATGTGCACGGAAGTGGTAACGGTGTCATTTCCCGAATGATTCCCACGTCAAGGAATGTAGCATTTTTGTTTGACATGGACCAAGTGAACTGGACAACATGGGGTTGGTTCAGCTGTTCGAGGAAGGTATTTAGACGCTTCACGTGCGGCCAGAGAGTAAAGATATCATCCAAATAATGGATCAAAAGTAATGGAGTAGTGTATATAATATATATTAATAAAATAATTTTTGTTTATATATTTACTAACTTGATTATCCGCGAACATTTGTTTTTCAGTGTCTTCACATAGGTTTCGGTTGGGTCGATTTTAAGATTTCGTCCCAGGTGGAAAGTGACATGTGTGTTTGTCTCATAGTAAATGTTTTTTCTGTCTTCTGAATTTCGTGTGGTGTTTTTAGTCCTAGTAGGTTACGTGGTTTCTTTCTCTGTAGATTAGTCTATACTGTTTTCCACCGTTCTCTTCTTGTCATTAGTGTGATTCGGTTTCGATTTGTGATAGTTCAAGTTGGGTTTTTCTTTTGGTGGCCTGGTTTGCCCTTGTAAAGAATGACTTTGCTAACAATTGTCTTAGGTTTCTCGGTCTCTTACACGCTATCATCAGGTCTTTCTGTGGCATCTTTCAGAACAAATCATCTAACCCATATTATCTCTCCATGTTTTTCCAGAGCTTGTATATATTAATTTGTTTAAATTTCTCACGTTTCATGATAGTACTGGGGGGATTTTTCGGTATTCCCCTATTCTTTTCATACTGTTTTGATTTACATCTTGCGAAAGTAGTCGCTTGATAGTTTCTTTAAACTATTTTTTTGTAATCAACACAGAAAAATTGACAACCGCCGCGACCGGGGCTCGAACCCGGATCTCCCAGTTGCCGGCTAGGTATGCTATCAATTACACCACCACGGCACGGCTAATTCTCTGTGTATATGGAATGTTCCTCTCACCTAGACACTCTCTCAACTCTTCATTGCTGGTTACTAGGCCCAGGCACTCCACTCATGCGGAGATTTTTAGTTGAATTTTAATAACACACAGAAAAATTTCTGTGTTAATTTTAACATTTACCAACACAAGGTTTATTGTGAAAAAGGTAATAACATCTACTTTTTTTGTAGTTTCCTCTAGTTTTGAATGTTTACCCCATTTCTTTTAGCAGTTATCTTAGTTTGTGTTAATTTTCCGCTGTTCTCATAAACCTATGTCCCTGGCTTTTAATGTGTGAGCTCTTGAGGGAGGAAGGATGCGCTAAGGAAACTATAGTGTAGTAATCCCAATAGAGAAACTGCTTGTAGAAAAGAAAATTTTAAAATGTGGCTACTTTGAGATGATGTGAGACATCACATTTGAAATTTCGCATGTGTTAGAGAGCACTAAGATAAAAACCATAATTGTGACGTTCAACACAGCACAAACGAAGCATTTCGTCTGTTATTGGGTACGAACTGAAATATATGTGGCGATTTTCACTGGACGTCAAGCCAGAATCGCCATATTGTTTGTTTTTTTTTTTAAATTATTTCGTTGTGCCCTTGAGGATAAACGATTGGAGTAGCTTATTTGTGGAAATTAAAATATTCTCAAATGTGGCTATTTTATAGTCACATCATCAAATATATATTTTTGCTATATCTTAGAAAATATTAGAGCACAAACAATAATTGTGGCTGCACAATCCAGCATAAACGAAGCACAATCGATTGCATCTGTCTTTTGCTGCACAGAGCAATACTAGAGATGTGGCGATTTTCACTTGACGTCAAGCCAGAATCGCCACATTCTTTTTTATTATTAGTAGTATTTTGTTGTGCGTTTGAGCACAGAACCAAACTTCTTGCTGCACAATCTGGCACAAACGAATGGAGTAGTTTAGTTGTGAAAAATAAATCTTAAATTGTAGCTATTTTGGAATGACGTCATTAGATTTTAAATTTTGTTATACCTTATAAGATATTAGGGCACAAACAATAATTGTGGCGGCACAGTCGATTACGTCTGTCCTTTGTTTCACAGAAAAAATATTTAGAGATGTGGCAATTTTCACTTGACGTCTAGCCAGAATCGCCACACTGTTTTTTATTATTTTGTTGTGCTTTTGAGCATAAACGAAAGTCCAGCTCAAACAAATGGAGTAGTTTATTTGTGAAAATTAAAATATTTTAAAATGTGGATATTTTGAGTGACATGATCACATTTCCAATTTTGCTAGATCTTAGATGGTATTAGGGCACAAATAGTAATTGTGACTGCACAATCCAACACAAACGAAGCACAAGCGATTGCGTCTAACTTTTGTTCCGTAGAGAAATATTTAGAGATTTTCACTTGAAGTCAAGTCAGAATCGCCACATTATTTTTTAATTATTTTGTTGTGTGTTTGAGCACAAACGACAATTCTTGGTGCACAAACGTAGCACAAACGAATGGAGTAGTTCATTTGTGAAAATTAAAATATTATAAAATGTGTGTATTTTAGTGTGACGTCATCAAATTTGAAAATTTGCTATAACTTAGAGAATATTAGGGCACAAACAATAATTGTGACGGCACAATCCAGCACAATCGATTGCTTCTGTCTTTTGTTCCGTAGAGAAACCTTTAGAGATGTGGCGATTTTCACTTGACGTCAAGCCAGAATCGCCACATTTTTTTAAAATTATTTTGTTGTGCTGTTGAACACACATGAAAATTCTTGCTCCACAATCAGGCACAATCGATTAAGTATATTTTTTAAATGTAAATTTAAAATTTCAAATGTGGCGATTTTGACTTGCAATGTTTGAAGGAAATCTGAGATGAACATTTTGTGTTTTGGGCAGGGCTGCCGAATCGGTACACAGGAGCTTCGACTCCGACTCCTGAATTTTTAATACCACTGACTCCGACCCTTATAAAAACTGCAATATATTTTTCTACATTCATTGATACACGCAACGTATAAAGCATTTTCACTGTCAAGGAGAATCATCAGGCTATTTTTAGAACCTTGCTAAGCAGATATTGACCTTATTTGAAATTTCATATTGACTTAGAAAATAGTGGACGATATAACTAAACATAGCATCTCGTGCCTCGAAATAGTTTAATTATCGACACACGATTATTATAATGTAAATAGTTGTTTATTTATTTAAAGTATATATATATATATATATATATCTTAAATACAGCATGCGGTAACCATTTGTTGAAGGTAGGAAGGAATGTCATCTTTTGCACAGAAAATCATTCTCTCTGATTTTTAAGAGGGTTTAATATATACTCTAAATGATAAGAAAAATAGGTTTAATCGATTCACTATCTTTGAAATTGGAAATTGAATTTTTATTATCCACTATAGGTGAACAACCAACCTCTACAGGTATACAACTGCCTTGCGAGGGGTCATCTTCATGAATGGATGCACATGCTTTTAAGCAACAATTATCTCAGAACACAAAGATAATTCCTTCCTATAATAAGGCATTATCCTATGTTCAGTCTTAATTTTTAACGAATCATGTTACATTTTCCACTTAGTAGGAGTCGGAGTCGGTATGTTTTTTACGACTCCGACTCAAGCAAGAAAATAATTGCTTTCGACTCCGACTCCGGTTTTGGGATTTCCACATTATGCCATTCTTGAAGTTGGAAGGAAGGGAGGTTGTCCCATTCAAACAGTTTCCCGGCCCAAACAGAAAATGCGTATCTCTTAAGTTTAACCCTTCTTCACACCTCCAAAGTTTCAAGGAACTCAGAGATGGACATCTTGTGTTTTGGCACTTTAACAACGTGCCATTCTTGAAATTCGGAGAGTACACCTAGTTATGAAATAGTGTGTAAAGGGCATTGCATGTAATTGTAATATTGATAAGTCTGTATATTGTGCGGTTTCTTATCAGTGTATTTTTTAACTTCATTTGTAGATTTTAGGAGCAATTAGCACTGATTTTGTATTTAGTATTTTCTTCTAAACTTACAGGAACTTCTGGATGATGATCTGTACATTGGTTTGAGGCATAAACGTATTACTGGAGAACAATATGATAACTTTATTGATGAGTTTATGGAGGCTGTTGTAAGAAGATACGGACAAAACACATTAATTCAAGTAAGTTAGATTTATTGTTGTCATAATATGCTGAAAGTTTCCACGTTTGCAGTAAGTTCTTGTTTTTAATCTTGATCCACCTTAGTAACATTAAACCTGCTCGTCTGTGCAACACATCCAGTGTCCAGTCAAGTCCATACTAAGTCACAGTGTTTAGACCTCGCAGTGAAATACTTTATAGCTTTGGTTGTCGTTTGCTGTTTTTTCTCATAAATCTCGGTAGATTTATGTCCAACTTAGACAAGGAAATTTTATTTTATTTTTTTTTGTGAGAAGCAACGCAATTTATTATACAAAACAATTGGGTATAAGTTATTGGTTGAAAAGGGAATGAAAAGTTAAACGAAACCACTTAATTTTATAAATCAGGCAGTTAATTGAACTAGAATTTAATAAATTATCTGTAATCAAGGCTGTAAGAAGCAAGTTTGTACTGTCACATGCATATTGACGTTTTACTTGCTTGAATGCTTATCATTGAGCACAAGTGCAATCAATAGACAATCAATCACCTTAATGCAGATGAGAGTAACATGATATATTATGTATTTTTTGTAAAGATTGAGGTACATCTTGGGGTACATAGTTGATATTAGATGAAACATAAAAGTGAACTACCAGATCTAATTAGCAGTAAGAAGCCGGAGAAAACAATTTCGAGCTTTTTTTTATATATATATAAAAGTTTGTTTCAAATTTGTTGTAATCCCACATGAGTGGCGGAACTATCTTACTGGTTCTCTGAGCTTAACGGGGACTAAATTTCTCTTAAGATGAAAAAAGGAATTGAATTTTCATGGCAGTGACATTTGATTTTATTAATCTGAGTCATCTTACTTGGATAAGTTTCAGTAGCGGCCCGTGACATAAAAAGTAAATTAGGGACCGAAAAAAGTCATCTTTCAAAAGGCATAAGTTTATTGTAAGTTAATGTCCTAACTATTTATTTATTTTATTTACATTGAAAGACTGTGCTCCCAACTACAGGGTAAGCTCGTCTCAATTTTGGAGGAAATAGCGATTATGATTTCTATACTTGATACCATCTAGACATTCAGCTGGCGAGACTTAGGATGCACTGGTGAACTTCTGTCAGGAAAATAATGTTTGTTTGTAGCAAGATCTGAGTGTGGCGTAATTGAACAATGTGTTATTAGTTTTGCAGTAAATGCTGGGGTAGGTTTTGAGTTTTTTGTTTTTTTATTTTTATTTTTTTTATGATTCACCATTGCTATTATAAAATCGTAAAATGAAATGAACAGTGTTATAATGAAACAGGGCAGACCAGGACGCCATCAGGTCGGCTTTTCCTTAGATGGAAACGCCCTATATATAACTAACTAACTCTATGGCTTATGGAACTCGCAAGTTCATCGCCGCAGTAACAAACGTTCGCCATTGGATTCTATCCTGGGCAATATCAAACCAATTTTCATCACGAACACCTACTTCTCGAAGATCTCTTCTAATATTGTCCTCCCAACGACGTCTCGGTCTTCCCAATGGTCACCTTCGATTCGGCCTTCCAACCACGATAGAATATAATCTTAGTTTTTTCCCCATTCGAGCTACATGGCCTGCCCACCTTAGTCGTCGCGATTTCATTATTTGTACAACATGTGGTGAATCGTACAGTCCGTGAAGTTCTTCATTACGCAGTCTCCTCCACTCTCCAGTCATCTCGCCCTATATATATATATATATATATATCACAGCTATATTCAATCCACTACTGGATGAGGCCTCTCCCCAGAGGGAGGAGCTGGTATACTGCTTCCACGCTGACCAGACAGGTTGGGAGAGGAGAGCCTAAGCTCCACTGTGATCTCCACTATCTTTATTCATAGCAGCTCCCCAATTGCATCACGATGGGTGGGCATCGTTCCAGACTCAAACGCCTTGGAAAAAATCCTTGGCAGAGCTGGGAATCAAACCCGGGACCCCTCAAATCCGTAGTCAGACACGCTAACGACTAGGCCAACGGTGGTCTCTCTCTCTCTCTCTCTCTCTCTCTCTGTGTGTGTGTGTATATATATATATATATATATATATACACATATATAATCCAATCCACGAAGCTCCCTCCGATCCCAGTCTTCTCACTCATACCACCCCAGGTGTCAGGTCCTCGAAAAGCTCTTCAAACTGGCGCAACCCATACTCACTGCATCACCTGAAACTGAAAGAGTTTTCCAGTCATGTCCTAGAATAGTCTACCGCAGACCCCCCGAATCTCAACACGATTCTCAGCAGAAGTGGACCCATACCCCCAGGTCTCTCCCCGAAGGGAGGAGTTGGTCTACTGCTCCCACGCTGATCAGACGGGTTGGGAGAGTAGAGCCGAAGCTCTCACTGTGATCGCCACTGTCTTTTATTCACAGCAGCTCCCCAATTGTCCTCACGATGCTGGGTCAACACCGAAATTTTTGAGCCCCCACCGGGAATTGAATCCGGGACCGCTCGCACTGAAGTCGAGCGCGCTACCGACTAGGCTACTCAGGAGCTCATATATACCAGTTCCTGTTATTAAGAGATATCCTTTCCTTTGCCCGCGGACTAAGATGGCGCTATTTTTGGGCCAAAAATCCACACATTCCAGACACCTTCCAATAAGCTCCATACTAGCCTTGAACGCTTCCGCCCTCCCTCAAACATGGACCCACCTCCACTTTCTAGTAACCATCCCCTAGAACGTTACATCTCCTCCATTATTTCTGCCATCACCAATAGTGAGTTCTCACATCAGATGGCCAACCAACCTAACCTAACCCAAAACCAACGCAAAGCTCTTGTAGCGCTACGCGAGAAACATGACATAATGGTCCTCCCAGCGGACAAGGGGTCCACTACATTTGTCTTAGACAAGGCTGATTACCTCCAGGAAGCTTTCCGCCGACTATCCGATCCCAACACCTACAAGCCCACCACCACAGACCTAACCTACACCCACAAACAGAAAATTTCCGATTTCATTACCGTTAATGGTCCTCGTGAGGGCATATCTGAAATGTCCATAAAGTATCTAATCCTGGACAGTCCACGTACCCCCAATCTTTTACCTATTACCGAAGATCCACAAACCAGGTAACCCAGGCAGACCCATTGTAGCCATCTATAATTCCCCTACTGAATGCATTTCCGCTCTCGTTCACTCCTTCCTTCAACCAGTTGTTCAATTGCTGCCTACCTACATACGCGACACCTACCACATCTTAGAAATCATTCGTAAATTACCGCCTCTTCCTTCTGACATACTGCTTTGCACCATAGCTGTTACTTGTTATACCAACATTCCTCATGCCAATGGCCTAGCAGCTGTGGAATTCTTCCTTAACCAGAGATCCAAACCTCATAGCCCAACTACAGCTTTCCTTCTTAACCTGGCCAACCTTGTTCTCACATGTAACAGCTTCACCTTTGACGACAAACACTACCTTCAGATCCGAGGCACAGCAATGGGTACGAGAATGGCACCTTCTGATGCTAATCTGTTCATGGGCAAGCTCGAACATGATTTCCTGCAAGCTCAACCTTTGACCCCTCTACTCTGGATAAGATTCTTGGACGATATAATGATGCTATGGACTCATGGTGAAACCAGTCTCAAGACATTCCTAGAACAACTGAACCAATTCTGTGTTGTCCAGTTCACTTGGTCCGTTTCCGTCAAAAGAGTCACATTCCTTGACGTGGACATCACCTTGGAAAACAACAGTCTGACCACTTCCGTTCACATAAAACCCACCAACCATATGCAGTATTTACACTACTCAATTTCCCATCCTTAACACACTAAGAAAGCGATTCCTTTCTCCCTTGCCCTCAAGAGGACAACGCCTGAATTCCACCACCTCTGATGCTGAAACTTACAACCAACGCCTCCAGGAGACTCTAGTCAACCGAGGCTACCCTTCTGACCAAACAGATCCGCCGTACATCCTCACACACTCAACCCACTCAAAAATCCAACCCACCGGCTCTAATCACCCAGTTCCATCCTAAACTAACCAAGGTCAAACAAATCCTCCACTCTATAATTTCCACATTCTCCAATCTGCCCCAGACACAAGATCAATATTCCCCACCAAACCTAGATTAGTTTTTCAACATCCACCTAATCTTAGAAACATCTTGGTCCGTACGAATCCCTCCTTGCCACCACACCAAATCGGTGCCCAGACATGCCAGAGACCCAGATGTAAGGTCTGTTCCATTTTCATCACTTCTCACACAATCACTATCAATACTGCTAATGGTCGCTACACCCTCAATCCCAAGGGTACATGCCACACCCCTAATGTTATATACATCCTAATCTGCAAGTTCTGTGATGCCTTTTTTGTGGGGGAAACAAGTTGTGCTCTTAACATTCGAATTAATAACCATCGTCACTTCTGTACTATCAACAAACCGGATACCCCAGTTTCCTTGCACAGCGAGTCCCACAATACCAATTTTGATCTATCTTTCCTGGTTGCCATAATCCAAATTTTACCCCCTACGACCAGCACCTCAACACGCCGTCTGGGAGAATGCCTTTATTCACGGTTTGAGCACGAAAATAAAACCTGGCCTTAACTTTCAATAACTCTAAGCTCCCCTTTTCCTCTGCATTTTCAACTCATTTCCATCCACGATCCCACCTTGTACTTACACGCAATACAGTTATTATTATCTCAAGTTCCGGATATTTACACACTACAGCAGTCCAGTTGTTCTCCAGTTTTGATGTTTTGTCCGCTACGTGTCGCCACTGTCTCTTCAAACTTGTACTTTGTGAACACGTGAACTTCGCTCTCTTCCTCTCTACTTGAAAAAGTGTGAATACACGAAACATAGTGACTTTTTTTTATGTGTATATGTTTGATCTAATGCGAAAGTAAGCTGTAAGTATTATGCTTTTTTTCTCCTTCATTTGTGTTAAATTTACCTTAAATTTCCTTCCCGGCTTTCCTTTGTACTATTTACATTATTCCTGTGTTGGAAATGACTCAGTGTAATCGAGCATCAATCGTTTTCTCTCGTTTACGTTTGTGTATTCTTAACTATACCAAATCAGTTGCTGATGCTAGCTTTTTGCGCTCGTGCTTGAATTTTGTCCTTACTCCTAAGGGACTGACTCCCAAAATCCCGCTCTTTGCCATAACACCAGTACACCGCCCGTTTTTCATACCGCTTTACAGATCTTTTGCGGTTGAAGTAACACTCAATATCCATTCCATACACTTGCAGCCTGGAAGTAACCTGTTGACCAACATCCAGTCTCTCACAAAAATCCTTTTGTTGACCTCCAGTGATTGGCATAATAGAATTTGCACCGTTTGGACCAAGGCCCGTTATCTACACTCCTCCAACGAACCAGAAACACCTGAATAAGTTGTCTCTCCTCTGTCGCCTTGCTTTTCAAACCGGATGTGTCCTGCCTCTTCCTCTCCCACACAGAAAGCACCAAGTTCCCTTACTTGCAGAACCACCATTACCATTACCTGCTCCCATAACTCAACCACACGGTAATAATAAACAATCTGCACTCACTACCCAGTCCTCAGAAATACCGTACCGCCCGGGAAATTCCACTCCTACCTCCATCGTAAACCTATCCAGCCACAACCTTACTCAATCTAAAGCTCACATCGTCTCTAAAGGACTTACTTTTTCCCCTTCAAAGCCGTACAACCACTTCCTGTTGTTAAAAGATATCCTTTCCTTTGCCCGCGGACTAAGATGGCGCTATTTTTGGGCCAAAAATCCACGCATTCCAGACACCTTCCAATAAGCTCCATACTAGCCTTGAGCGCTTCCGCCCTTCCTCAAACATGGACCCACCTCCACTTCCTAGCAACCATCCCCTAGAACGTTACATCTTCTCCATTATCTCTGCCAGCATCAATAGTGAGTTCTCACATCAGATGGCCAACCAACCTAACCTAACCCATAACCAACGCAAAGGCCTTGTAGCGCTACGCGAGAACCATGACATAATGGTCCTCCCAGCGGACAAGGGGTCCACTGCAGTAGTCTTAGACAAGGCTGACTACCTCCAGGAAGCTTACCGCCAACTATCCGATCCCAACACCTACAAGCCCACCACCACAGACCTAACCTACACCCACAAACAGAAAATTTCCGATTTCATTACCGCTAATGGTCCTCGTGAGGGCATATCTGAAATGTCCATAAAGTATCTAATCCTGGACAGTCCACGTACCCCAATCTTTTACCTATTACCGAAGATCCACAAACCAGGTAACAAAGGCAGACCCATTGTAGCCATCTATAATTCCCCTACTGAGTGCATTTCCGCTCTCGTTCACTCCTTCCTTCATCCACATGTTCAATTGCTGCCTGTCTACAAACGCGACACCTACCACATCTTAGAAATCATCCGTAAATTACCGCCTCGTCCTTCTGACATACTACTTTGCACTATAGATGTTACTTCCTTATATACCAACATTCCTCATGCTCATGGCCTAGCAGCTATGGAATTCTTCCTTAACCAGAGATCCAAACCTCATAGCCCAACTACAGCTTTCCTTCTTAACCTGGCCAACCTTGTTCTCACATGTAACAACTTCACCTTTGACGACAAACACTACCTTCAGATCCGAGGCACAGCAATGGGTACGAGAATGGCACCTTCTTATGCTAATCTGTTTATGGGAAAACTCGAACATGATTTCCTGCAAGCTCAACCTTTGACCCCTCTATTCTGGGTAAGATTCTTGGACGATATAATGATGCTATGGACTCATGGTAAAACCAGTCTCAAGGCATTTGTAGAACAACTGAACCAATTCCGTGTTGTCCAGTTCACGTGGTCCATTTCCGACAAAAGAGTCACATTCCTTGACGTGGACATCACCTTAGAAAACAACAGTCTGACCACTTCCGTTCACATAAAACCCACCAACCATATGCAGTATTTACACTACTCAATTTCCCATCCTTACCACACTAAGAAAGCGATTCCTTTCTCCCTTGCCCTCAAGAGGACAACGCCTGAATTCCACCACCTCTGATGCTGAAACTTACAACCAACGCCTCCAGGAGACTAGTCAACCGAGGCTACCCTTCTGACCAAACAGATCCGCCGTACATCCTCACACACTCAACCCACTCAAAAATCCAACCCACCGGCTTTAATCACCCAGTTCCATCCTAAACTAACCAAGGTCAAACAAACCCTCCACTCTATAATTTCCACATTCTCCAATCTGCCCCAGACACAAGATCAATATTCCCCACCAAACCTAGATTAGTTTTTCAACATCCACCTAATCTTAGAAACATCTTGGTCCGTACGAATCCCTCCTTGCCACCACACCAAATCGGCGCCCAGACATGCCAGAGACTCAGATGTAAGGTCTGCTCCATTTTATGAAAACTGCTAATGGTTGATACATCATCAATCCCAAGGGTACATGACACACCTCTAATGTTATACACATCCTAATCTGCAAGTTCTGTGATGCCTTTTTTGTGGGGGAAACAAGTTGTGCTCTTAACATTCGAATTAATAACCATCGTCACTTCTGTACTATCAACAAACCGGATACCCCAGTTTCCTTGCACACCGAGTCCCACAATACCAATTTTAATCTATCTTTCCTGGTTGCCATAATCCAAATTTTACCCCCTACGACCAGCACCTCAACACGCCGTCTGGGAGAATGCCTTTATTCACGGTTTGAGCGCGAAAATAAAACCTGGCCTTAACCTTTAATAACTCTAAGCCCCCCTTTTCCTCTGCATTTTCAACCCATTTCCATCCACGATCCCACCTTGTACTTACACGCAATACAGTTATTATTATTTCAAGTTCCGGATATCTACGCGCTACAGCAGTCAGTTGTTCTCCAGTTTTGATGCTTTGTCCGCTACGTGTCGCCACTGTCCTTTCAAACTTGTACTTTGTGAACACGTGAACTTCGCTCTCTTCCTCTCTACTTGAAAAAGTGTGAATACACGAAATATAGTGACTTTTTTTATGCGTACATGTGAATATGTGTGATCTGATGCGAAAGTAAGCTGTAAGTATTATCCTTTTTTCTCCTTCATTTGTCTTAAATTTACCTTATATATAAACTAGCACAAAGAAAGCCAGGAGGGCTTTTATTTTTCTCTTAAATTTACCATATATATGAGCCTCCTGCGTAGCCTAGTCGGTAGCGCGCTCGAATTCAGTCTAAGCGGTTTCGGGTTCGATTCCCGGTGGGTGCTCAAAAATTTCGGTGTTGACGCAGCATCGTGAGGACAATTGCGGAGCTGCTGTGAATAAAAGACAGTGGCGATCACAGTGAGAGCTTCGGCTCTCTTCTCCCAATCCGTCTGGTCTGCGTGGGAGCAGTAGACCAACTCCTCCCTTCGCGGAGATGCCTCATCCACTAATGAATCGAATATGGCTGTGATTTATATATCCACCACCTGATACATAACTCTGCTCCGCATGAAACAAAATATAATGCAGAAACATCAACAACGGAAAAAAATAAAAGATTACATATTATCCTCTTTTCTTAAAAAATACGAAGTAAACATTCGATTTCATTAACTAGAGAATGTAGATTCTTTCGGTAGAAGAAAGTGGAATTGAAATTGAATATATTTTTAAAAATGTATAATTAAATTTGTAATGAGGAAGATATGTGTAGATATACTGGATATTATTATAAATGTATATACTTTAAGATTGTTATATATACTGGATATATTCGAACTGTTACTATTGCTTTTTCTTTCAGTTTGAAGATTTTGGAAATCATAATGCATTCCGATTTCTGGAGAAATATAGAAATAAATATTGCACTTTTAATGATGATATACAAGGAACAGCAAGTGTGGTAGTAGCAGGACTCCTGGCTTCGCTTCAGATAACTAACACAAAACTTTCGGACCATAAGTTCCTTTTCCTAGGAGCTGGTGAGGCAAGTAGTTTATGATAAATTCTGAAATATTAAATAGGTAAAATGCCGAAAACTATATATATCTATGAATTTGGCTCGTGAGAGTTAGTAATCTAATAGAGTCTACAGTAAAATTGTGTCCAGGTTTAGATTTACGTTATACAGGTACGATGGAACCCAGTATTTTTTATTCGGAGGATTGACTCATCGTAAGTAAAAAAGTTAAGGAAGAACAAAACTGATCTCCGTAGTTACTGCCAGAATTATGGAGTAGTGAATTTTCTACCAGTCGAATTGCAAATTAAACGTTCAAAAATATTTCATTAAGGAGTAAAAATGGTGAAAAATAAGCAGAGTTGAAACAGTGTAAACGTGGAAGATTGGAGTTAATATTTCTTTGTAGGATCAGTTTCATGAAATAAAAATTAAATAAAGCGAGAGAAAAAGATTGCATACATACCTAAAACTATTGTTTATCGTTCTTTCTAATAGCCATGCTTTTATTTTACTTTTAACTCTGACAAGTTTTGAATTGCAGGACGTCAGAATAATCTTTAAATACCTTTTTTGGTCCTTGCAGACAGATGGCTAAGTATGTATCAAGTCTGGCGAGCGACGTCTCTATGAATACAACTTCCAGAGGCAGGAAAGGTAAAGAATACATCCAATGCCTCTGTAGGTACCATGTCGGCATTGAAAAGCTCTAGGAAAACATCAGTAAGGATCGCGGACTTGAGTAAGGTTTGAAATTACTCGAGCTTCCATAGTCACATCGTAGGCAGCGAGCAACCTAAGCCATTACACTCTTTTGGTTTTAATCCTGAAAACTGTAATCGTGGTGGTATTAATGTTTTACTACTTTCTCTTTCTTATGTTAAGCCAACTAAATACACTACAGCCCAGCATTAGGAGAATCAACACAAACTTTTTATTCCGTGTGTTTTACATAACCGAATTCATGTGGCAGATGTTCCTAAAACATATTTATAATTCCTGTTTGACATAGCATCATATTGTTGTCAAGTATACTGCACTGCAGTATAATAAACTGAACGAGTGTCGCATTAAACTTCAGCGCACCTATCTCAAGATGTTCTTTGCGGAAGTGTTATTTGTTTCAACCATGCCAGTCATGTGAAAGGAAACAACTGAATTACTGCGTTGCCGAGCTTTAGCAAGAGTGGAGGTAAAGAGGTTTTAAAATCAAAGTGGTGAAATCATTATGTTAGTCATTCTTTTGCTATGGAGAGTACTTGGAGCTATTTCAATTACCGCTGTGCCAAGTGAAGTGCTTTTTGGCCCCTCTAAATCGTGTGTTCAGAAGAGACTACTTCGTGATAGTGCCGTCAGCACATGACGTACATGGACAAGATTGGTGTGTTGTCCTGTTTACCTGTGATTTGACATCCACTGTCATAATTGACATTTGTAGTCATTGCCGGTCCTATGCAAAATGGTTCCCTATGCGAGCGCAAGATGTGCCGCTCCCTGGGAACTCCTGATTTCAGTGATCATCAGTGAACCTCCTAATAGAAAGTAATATTTTTCAGTATTATTCCTTTTCATACCTCCCTCGAGTTGGCCTTTTTTTAGGCGAGGAATATGAGCGGCAGAACTTAGTTAATTTTGTCACCAAATTATGAGTTAAGTAATTTTGTCACAATAGAATAATTGACCAACAGGTGATGTTTTCACTGTATGCTACGACAGTCAAGCCAGTATCTAAGGAGGACTAAAACCGAAACTCCTAAAATAATCCCCGTCCTCTCTATATGTCTTTTGACGCGTATGAAAATTTGCTTATTTATAGAAACAAATTTTCGTGACTATAATTCTATGACCATCCCCTAAGGTTATGAAGGCCAGAGATTCTGTTAGTCGCTAGGTCTAATAGAAAATACTTGATTTGAAAACTGTCCACTATTCCTACCTGGGCTTGAAGAGTGAGACATTAACAGTTTCGTTAAAAATAAGCCCCATTTTAATAGAAACAGAAGTTGAAAGTTGTATACACAAAGAACAAGAATTTGTAATGAAGGAAGTAGGAAGGTTTGAGTTGAACATTTAGTGCTTAGTCAAAGTTGGAACAGTGAGACACAACAACAATATATAATTCTAACCAGGATCTAACATCACAAAATTAAAAGCTCATGAAATACACAATATAAAACCAACGTCGTGAGGAAGTTTCCAGTTTTGAGAGCAACGTAAGCTATATCTGAAGAAGAAATAGTGAATAGTGATATCTAAACGAGGAAAGACGTTATGATCTAAGGTTTATAAATTTGACAACAGAAGCCATGAATGAGTGTGCTTCCGTAATATCAAGCAGACAGTATTTTCCTTCCTGTGAATTCTAGACAAACGTGGTTACGCGATATTTGACTAGATATTGTATTTGTGTAACTGTTCGGCCTGTCTCACTCTTCCACTTACTCCCCTAACATAACAGCGATATTCTGTATAAACACCCTCTTTCTGATAAAATAAGAAACACTAAAAGAACATAATGTAAACATTTGCAACATTCCAAATTGTTATTGTCAAATATCTACCTGATTCAATACGTCTGAAGATTACAGAACATACTTCAAATTGTTTCCAAAAATAAAAATTGACACTCAGATTAGGATTCATGTGCTCGCATGCATTACATTATTAGCAACACCATGCAGAACTCTTGCAGACCTTAGTGCCTTGATTATGTGTTAAATCTCTTCTTGAGTTTTTTCTGCATGTTATCAAACACCAGTTTTATCTTCTTTTGTGGCGTGTTGACCCACTGCATCTTGTAGAAGCACTGTTGAAGCTGTTACTTCGCCTTGCTGGATGGAATGAAAATCTCCAAATCGATGGATGGGGCACTCCGATATTTGGTTCCTTGATTCACGTACGTCGTTTATTCTCGGATTATTCTTTATGGTTGCGTTGTGAACATTCCACACTTTTGGTGGGAATAGAAGAAGCACTTTTCGAAAACTAATATTGTTGCTTGACCCTTGAGCTTGAACACGCCAGTGCGTAGCAGAGACGTAAGTGCTATCAAGTCCACAAGGTCTTATGCTTGTTTCATAGCCTCTTCCCTAAGTACTTACATCTCACGATGTACATCTGTTATGGGAAGAAATGCCAATCCGTTCAGGTTTTCACAAAACAAACAAAAACGCTCATTGGTGTTGTCGAGTTTCGTGAGTCCAAGCTCTTGGATCTTCGTCCACGTTGCTTGGGCCAATTGGAAAAGACAGCCTTACACACGACTAGAAATTTCAAACCTTGTCTTGACTGCCTGCATTAGCGCTGCCTCAAGGACGGCACTGTTGAACCACGGCACCTAGCTATTCTTTGCAAGAGCTGTGCGTTTTGTACTAGATGTTTGATGATAATAATTTTAGACTCTTGGATATACGAATGTTTTACTTGTAGGTAATATGCACACCTGATAGACCATTTTATCCACGCTTTCATGTTTATAGTTGCGACAGATACTTCTCAAAAGTATCTGATACCGATATAAGATACTTGAAAGAGAAAAAAATCTATTACGATACTACAGTATTACAAAGAAATAGTATCTCGATAAAGATACCGATACAAGTCAAAAGTATCTAGATACTTAAACGATACTACCTCAATACCTCACATATTTATGAATATTTCTTTTTCTTTAAAAAAAAAATGCCAATTAAGATGAATATACCCCAAATTCATAAAATAAAACATTCCACAGCACACATAAGTTGAGATGCAAAATATATCTAAAGTCATAGTAGGAAATGTAAGATCTGTAATCACAAACAGTTTAATATCTTCACGATTCTGTTTCAAAAACCTTTTCTTAAATCAAGTTTAAACCGAACAGCCTACCTAATTAGGGCTGTTTTGAGCTGAAAATTCTCTTAAGTACAACTTCGCAATTGAATTTGAATTTTATTTATGGCCTTTAGGCATCTAAGGCTCAGGCCGGGATAGGGGAGAGGAAAGAATTTGGGAAGGTGTCAGCCAGGACCTGTTAAAGGTGCCATCCCGACATTTGCCTGATCTGACAGGAAAAACCTCAGTCTGGATGGTCGGCAACTGGGATCCAACTCAACCTCCTGAATGCTACAACAACGCTCTACCACTTCGGGTATCTTCGGAAACAGTAAACCGATGATGCCAGGTTCGAGCCCCCAAGGGCAGGGTGAACCTTCGCAATTGGGAAAAATGTGTGCAGACGTGTTTTTCTTCTTTTAAGTATATGTTGAAATTTTATTAAGTGTAGAAGAAAGTAACATTCATTGAAATTTTTAATGATACAGTATTTCGAAACTTTACGTACATGTGAGCACTTGCTGGTTTTGTCACCTACGTCTCCATACGTAAGAGAACATTCACAATGAAAGGAAACACAGAAAACATAGTTATCGCATCCATAGTAGGAAAAAAAAATGCAAAGAATAAAAAACAAGAGCATTTTCAACGGATATGAATGTCATCCTGTCCTGAAATTCAGTGGTGTTTCTTTAGAAGTAGTTGGGTGGGGGTATTCATGTTAATTCAGTGGTAGAGCGCGGGATTTCTAATCGTATGGCCGTGGGCTCGAATTCGGTGGGGGACAAACTTTTATTTTATGATATATGTAATGAGTATCAAACTTTTACTGTAATGATATATTCCTACTTTTCCCAGTTGCGAACCACATTCGTATGTGCAAATGCGAGACGGTAAATTTTGTGTTCATCTGAGAGTTTTTTCTTCACGACAGCAACACGGCCACGTAACCAGCATGCCGGCCGGGTGGTCGAGCGGTCTGCGGCGGTAGGCTATCGACCCAACGGTCCCGGGTTCGAGTCCCGGCAGGGGCATGGGTGTGGATTTTAACACTTAACAGCTAAAGGCAAATCTTGACGGGCCGAAGTCCAAAGTTACTAAAACTGGCCCATATAAAAATAAAGTTTACCAAAGTTTTACGTAACCAGCATGACGAAGTCTTCGGAGCGCTGTCTGCGTACTACCAGAAAAATGTTACGCTTTCCTTAGCTGTCTAGATGTCCTTAGTGGGTCTAACTGGGCTCCGTTTACTAATCTCGCATCTTCCGCCTCTGTAGACACATGAGGACGACCTGGAGATCGTAAATTACCAGTCTGACCGTCGCCTGGCTGTAGCGGCCGGGATATCCATTGTAATGTCAGCTGCAGTTGCAGTATATCCCTCCACCTGTCATAAGGTAATTACAGCTGAACGTCAGTACATGATCAGCAATTGTCAGAGTTGTGAGGAGAAAAGAAGCAAGTAACAGCTGGTAACTGGCATGCGATTTGTTACTTGCAGGACACCTACAGGGGAACGATTTGTTCAATATTCGCGCAAGGAATTTGCATTTTTGTGATGAAAATACAATTACGAATGTTTCAGTTTCTCGCGTCGAGGAGAAATGCTAATAACATTTCATTCCAATAGTAATTTTCATAAAGAAATTTTCACAAGGGAATTTTCTTCAATAAGCTTTGTTATACTGCTTTTATACGTATAAAATATACATTGTGGATTTAAACTTAGAAAAAGCACACCCACAGGCTGTTCTGTTACAAAAACAACTGCGTAGATGAAAATAAATATGATTCCTTACGCAAGCAGTAAGTTTGTTTTACTATTACTAACCTAAACCAATCTATCTTCCACATCTAAAATCACTAATTTATAAAATGATTCACTTGGCGTGACTCATTCTAATGATGTTTTAATAGGACAGATCTTGACAATATTTATTTAGCTGTAAAAATTGCTCATGGCTAAAGCCTCTGCTTTCTAAACCAGTACTAAAGGGACATGGGTTCGAGTCGAGCATTTTCCCTGCTAGTCAATAAGACAATAGTAACTTATCTTCATCAAATGACAAAAGTATTGAATTTGCAAGCAAGCAACCAAGCAGTTTTCCGTATTACTTCAAACCGAGCTTGACCTTCAAAAAGCTTCTTAAAAGACATACAAAGTAGTGCAGAATTGAAACCAGTGAAT
>JAGDQP010027399.1:0-25043 GCA_022664845.1 Lepisma saccharinum
GAAAACGGCTGAATATGATATATATATATATATATATATATATATATATATATGTGTGTGTGTGTGTGTGTGTGTGTGTGTGTGTTTTCAGCAGTATAGTTAATTCAAAGTGAAACAAAACTGATTATTACAAACAAGAAAATTACATTTGGGGGTCACCGGGCAAAAGGCACAGTAAAATGGGCTCGCGACATGAAAATGTTGAGAAAGGTCGCGACGCTGTGTTAAAGTATACAGCAACTTTCAATGTGTTTAACACTGGGTATTATTAACACAAATCTTTTATAAAGCTTCGTGCACATTTTTCTGATGCATTCCTTCCCCATTCTGACTAATTAATGTAAATTTACCCAGGGCTCACAGGGCCACCCAGGCGCCTGTAGTGCCTCGTGTTACATTTTTATATTTGATATTTCTTTCTTTGAAGATTGACTGTCCTTGTTCCGTTTCCTTCGTACTTAAGTTACATATGTGTTTAATTGTAGTTTGATTGAAGTATTTCGACTTATTAGATATGCATTAAGCATCTTTTATTTGAGAAAGAAGACAATTGTTTAAGCATCTTTTCAATTTGAGCTTTTGTTATATTTCTCTTGAATTTTGTAAAAGGTTGTTGTTTGCTGACATATAGATGTCCGTCCGTTGATTGTAGAATATTCAATCGGTATTAAAGAATTTCTTCTGACCCAAAAATTTATTGCATGGATTAGTTTTTTCTTGTGGGAATTCCTACGGTAAGTACAGTCGAGATCCATTTCATCATGTTTTCAAGAAATTCATTCATTTTTGTTAATATCTCCAAAATTAGATTCGTTAGGAGTTCCTGAATCTGACACGTTTGAATTTTTGATGTTAGCTTGTATGTGAGAAGAACTTGGCTGGTTCACAGCAGGTATCTCCGAACATAACCTTTTTTTTTTGTTTGATTTGTATTCAGTCCAGTATACTTTACCAGACAAGAAGTTGTTACTAGTTAGGCGGTCCTTGTGGACAGTTGGAAGCGCCAGTACGGTGACTTTTAACTTTACATGTTCCACAGAAGTTCCGGCTTGGAGTGACTTTACATATAATGATAAGGTAATTCTCACCACATTTGTAGCAAGATTCTTCGTTTTTACATGGTTTTCCATTGTGATATTGCAAACATAAATAACACGAAAATGGTCTTCCTTTGGGGTGGAGGTTCTTCTTCTTTATATCTCGTAAATCCAATGATAATTCCATTAGTGATTAGAAAATGACCAATTCTGGTCCTTTAGTTAAAAGGCGAATTAGAGGGAGAGCGCCCTTATCGTTTCGTATTCTGGTGACATTGGTAGTTTCTTTTCTTTAATTAGGTGATTGTTTATTTCTTCAATGATTAGATTAGTATTTATGCCTCTTATAACACATGCAGGTGAATGTTGTAGTTGTCTTGGATTTTTGTGTTTCCTCTATTTTTTTCAGTGAATGTTTCAATTTTTCAGTTCTGTCCAAAATCTTTTGTTTGAAATACGGAGAGGAATATCTCTTTGCTAGGTCCTTCATTATACATTAGTTTCAGTCCAGTTTGTTGTAATGTTAAATAAGCTGTCAATTCTAAATCAGGAAGCCTGCTTTTCACTCATTTATGAAAAGTTAGAGGATTTTTAAGTTCCTGTTTGATATTGTTTATAACAACAATTACTTTTGTGTTGGATATTTCGTTATAATTTTCATTATTATGAATTGATGTAAAAGAGATTTATTGTCGTCTTCCTGGTTTCTATCGAAATCGGTTTTTAAATGTGCGAGAGTCAGTGAATTTGGTGGACTATCTAGGAAAATGTGGACTTGTGTAGATGTGAAGATTGCTTACTTTTGATGAGATACTGCAGCTGGATTTAGGGAATACTTGGTTCTATTCTGAGTTGCGGGTAAATTGTTGGCTGTATTGCTTGATTGTTTTTTTTTTAGAGGACTGACGTTTAGATACAGGAGAAGAATAAGGTTTGCTTGTGCTAGATTTTTGTTCTTCCTTTTCTTCTGTATTTTTACGTTGTAGAGATTATTTCAGTGTTGTCAGTTGGAACGAAATTTCCGGCAAAATGGGAAAATATGGTTCACATAAATTGTAAAAGGGAAAAATTACAAAATATCGGGAAATTTTTGTTGAATCTTTTTTTGGCACTTTTTTGTTTCAATTATCAGTAATTTTTGAAAGTAGCAGGCGGGAAATTTTTTCAGGATTTTGAGGAAAATATTGCGACTGGAACCTGATACCACTGGATTCTTCATGTATTGAAGCTTTTATGTCGGATGCATCTAGTACTTTAGTATGTGGGCCGAAGTCAGATAATGGGTAGATACTGAAGAAATTTTCAGAATGCTGTTGATCATCAAAAAAATATTTTGATTGCAAAGTTGCCTTCCTGTTTAATTGTACTCCAGCGTTCCCTGGTTTACTGACAAGGAATTCCAATAGGACTTGGGGATCATGGGCGAGGTCATTTCCCATTGTGTCCGAATGCCTAGCTTTTAAAGGTTTTAAAAGGTGACTATGCCAAGCAAGCTGCTTAAAGTCAAATAAACTACCATTATATTCCACATAAATAACTATAAAATAATGGGGATGCTTAAATTTTGGCAGTTTGGGTTTAACAAAACCACAAACTTGAGGTAAAAATAAACCAATGTGTATAAAAATCCTAACATTTTGAAACAAAATTCACTCGGAGGCGAAATGGTAAAATTCCATGAAATCACTACCCCAACAAAAGAAACTACGTCTGTGATGCATCCAGTAAGTAGTTCAACTTTCACCCGCTTGATGGCACCATTGGTCCGATCTGACATGGGGCACGCCTTCCCTTTCTGTCATACTTCTCCGTTTCGTCACACTTTTCCCTACATTCTATGGGCACGACGCAGATTCTGATTCATTAAACTGTCAAGGATTGCGTCATTTGTGACGATGCTACACCTACTTTGCACGCTTTTATCCCCAAAACTACGCAACTTTTTTAAATTTTTTGAAAAGATTTTGTTATTATTTTTTTTTTATATATATATATGTAAGAATAACCACCGCCTGAAATTTGTATAATTAATTCAGGGACATCCTGAATATGGGAAAAACTACTAAAGTAAAATTAGTCCAAAATTAAATTAAGAACTAATCAAAAAGCGTTTTTCCCTAGGAGCTAACCAACCACAATCGTAGCTTTAAAAAGCAAGATATGTGTATTCTAAATGTTTGTCACCTCAAAATGAGCGATCTCGAATTTCATTATTTACGCCGTGAAAATAAATAAATAAATTATGGTGTCTGTGATTACTAATATATTAAAAGCAAATAAAAAGTTTGTTTATCCTTCAGAATTATCTTGATTTATATGGGTGGGATTAGGATTGGCGAGCTCCTAGGTAAAAGGAACCAATAGGATCTAGGTTAAGGGGAATTTTAGCTCCTAGGTAAAAATCATTATAAATATTATTATACTTTTAGAAAACATGTGTATTCTTAAATGATAGTGTTCAGCTGCGAATACTTCTAAATTTAATTTCAACATGGCGCTTTTCGTTGCTCATTTTTTTTTTTTAAATCGCTAATATACATTGCCGTTGGTGTGGGATCAAATGTATTCGTAATGAAAATATGTTGGCAACACTGGTAACTAAATTATTATTATTATCCTTACGAAGGCGGATAGTTGAGTGGAAACACGTCAAGTTAATTGTTTATCTTGGAAGTCTTTCGATTGAATGTCGAGTTCGGTTGACATTTTCCCTATTTCTCTCCTTCTATCTGTAAGCTTTCATTATTTTCTTCAGACAAACTCATTTCTTTTTTTTTCAGCTCGGGTGAGGTCTAGGTTCCTTGATGACCAATACATTTTTTTTTTCTAAGTTAATTCTTGCTTTATATTGGCTGAGTTTTTTCACACAAATGTTTGGAAAATTTAGTAAATCCCTATTTAGAGTGTGAAAGTGGTAATTTTTTCCCATTTCATCAACCTCATAGGGTGGAAAGGAAGATCCAGTGCGCGAGAAAATTGTGTTCTGCTATCTTTAAGGCAAACTTTAGGGAAATCTGATTAAATGATTTTGCTTTTAAAGGAATCTCATAAAAAGGGGGAAGAATAATATCCTTGTCTGTGAAATTGAACGAACAAAATACTACAGTGATTCAGAATGGTAGAAATATTTTAAAGGAGGAAAGTAGGCGCTCCGATATCGAGATACTGGACTCAACACTTAACTGCTGGTATTCGCTATCCCGGCGTGAAATCTCACCTTTAGTACTCCTCAATTAGTAAAAAAAAAAAAAAAAAAAAAAAAAAAAAAACTTAAGTTCATCACCTTGAATAACAAAAACAATTGTCCAAACATGCTTTTCACTTCTCTTTCAACGCTTTCCCAGCATGAAAACTATCGTTACCATATCGCATACAGGGTGTGTCAAAAGTGACGGCTTATTAATTTTGAGGTGAATCCCTCGGACCGAAACAAGTGAGAAGTTCCCGTGAAGGAAATAAAAAACACGTAGTTTCAAGTTAGAGAACCGGAAAGTTAGTAAGTAAAGTAGCGTTACAAACACCGTCATATCTCGACAAATATTGACGTAAGGCAATTCCTGTATACTTCATCGACTTGTTACTTCAACAAGCTGCAATTGGAGGAAATATACGGTTCTTTGTTCGATAACAACTTCAGACACTTTGAACAAAGATGAGCTAAAAGTTGTGTAAATACAGGACGGAAAGGTTATTACTTATAGTTTACGTAGATATTAGAAGTTCAGTTTTGTTCTCATATAGGAAGGAATTAACCCAAGCCTCCCAAAATGTCGCTTTGATTGGCACCAATCAATAGCTTGTTGTTTAAACTATTGCAGCTTAGTTAATACGATTCTGACGCTGCTAATACGGGTCTAAGTCTTCCAATATTTGTATGTTGTTCGTGCATCTGACGTGACTAGTGATTATGCTGTCTGCTTTCGTTAGTACACATTCTAGACATGCAATATGACTTGTTGCAGCCTGCTGCTAAACAGGAGAATCGTCGAAATGATGATCGTTTTCAGAATATGTATACGAGTCTGCAGAAACAGTCGAGCATCTCATTATTATATATAGAACTGAAAAAGTTTTCGTAACGCGTGATAATTAGTTTCTATTTTGAGAATTAATTCCTTTGTTTAGCGTAACGCCTAAGTAATTATTTTGCTTACCGTTTTGTGTGGAATGTATATTTTAGTACTCAAGCTTCTGGAGCAAACATATTCTGCGCCTGATATAGATAATAGCAATGCCCGTTGCTGCATTCACTTGAAAAAGTCAGCGACGGGCTCATTGCATGTATCTACAACGTATCAAAGTTGGAGGCGAATTCTTACGATATAAAAAATTGTCTCGTCTGCTGGAGTACAGCACTAGGAAGAATGTTCACGTTTACTAAAGTACTTTAGTTCATCTACGTCTTAAAATTATAAACAACGGGTCATAAATTCGCCATGCCCACTCAAAAATGATGTGGAATGAAATACCGCGAGTGAATGTTATATTCTTTCATCCACCTGAATGGTATACTCACAACAACAAATATGTAAATTACCCTTAGGCCCGCAGGGCCACCGGGTCAGGACTTCTGGCCTTTAGGCCACTTTCGTCCATAGAGATATCTGAGATATTGGTATGATATATAATTGATTTAGAATGTAGTAGAATCAGATTCCGCCCCAGGACAACACCCCCCGCACCACGCAAACATCCAGGAACAAAGTTTCTCAATAAGTGAGAAATTTTACAAAATGTTTTTATAAGTGCTTGTTTGATCAACAATAATCTCGTTTGTTCACTAAGACGATATGCTCATTGTAAGCACTTGCGTTAAACTTCCATTTAACGAAATTGACAAAATGAAAATACGTTTTAATAAACGTTCATATTCTTTCAGATTGTTTCAAATATTGTATAACTGCTGGTGCTGCCATCTCTTAGGCAAACAGGAAACGAACCCAATATTATGTTTTAGACTCGATTTTGCAAAGTTCAGCATATGTTATCAGCAAGAAGTAGCATTTCGTAGTTAAAGCAAAGAATGATAAACGTGTTCATGAGCAGCGTTTATCATGGAAAAAGGAAATCGAAAAAAAAAAGTCAACATATTAGCACTTTCATCAGCATATCAAGTCATCATATCAACAAATAAACATCTAAATAATATTATTAAATAATTTGGAACAAGTATTTATTACGTTTAAAATTTACATGCATTCACATCTTTCAAAATAACATTTTACGTAAATAAAAAAAAATGAGATAGCAAATACAAAATAATAAAAAAGTTACTTAGATTTTTTTGTATTTTTCAAAATTTCTGCAAAGTCAATGTAATTGTAGTTATCAAAACTAATACTCTACTTTTCAACGGTAATTTGCAATGAATTTCGTTTGAATGATTTTGCTTTCTTCTCATAAATCTTATTAGTTAACAATAAAGCATTAACACAATAGATGACTGTATGAGTAGTTTTACAAATGTAAAATATGGAGTTCCACAAGGAACTGTGCTAGGACCAGTTCCATGCAAGTTAAATGTTCACATTCAATCAATTGTTTAAGATATCTCAAATAATGTTAGTGGAAGTGCGTGAACGGAAACATTCATAAAAGTTGAAGTAGATCTTCATAAAATAAATGTGTGGCTTAATGATCATCTCTTGGTATTAAACTGTGAAAACCCTAGCAGTGTGCGAATTAGCGGGGGAATGCCCGGGATTTTCCCCCTCCTGGCAAATAAATTTCCCAACCTGAAAAAATTATTTTTCGTCAATGCCAGGGATAAATTTCTCTGCCCTACAGGATGTTTCGATCAAGATTAGATAAAAGATCGGAACATTTTTATTTGACAGAAGTTCAAACTATTTTCATGGAAGTGACAAGGGTATATGAACTTTTATTAGGAGCTAAAAAGCCAATTTGGTAGCCATTACTTTTGTGATGTTTATGAAGTAGTGTTATGTTTTATCTCCGCCCCCCCCCCCTCTCCTGGCTAAACAGTTTAATTCGCATATTGAACCCCAGATACCTAACTTTTTGACATCTTCGGTTGGACAGGCCCGAAACGTAATACTAAAACTACATGGATGTAAAAATATACAATTATTGTAAATGCAATTTTCTTGTTAACGAAGAAAATGTAAAAATATTTTGGTACAAAGCATACCTCAGTATGGCATTCCGAGTTGGGGTACTGCTTATCTTTCTCACTAGAAGCTATTGATAGTTCAACAAGATAACACCATACGAATATGCTTGGAGAAAGGTTTAGATAATAGAGTAGAAGTGGTGTATAAAGATTTATCAGTGTTACCTCTTTCATAGCTATATTCAGTGACGGCGTAAGGCAAGCCTGGGCCCGGGCCAAGTGAACTTAATTGAGGCTCTTTCACGAACGCAATCGTGAGCTCCGACTGCTACTATTGGCTGTAATATCCTAATTCTCCGTTATTCCGAGCCTCGCCGGAAACTGTGGAGCTCGTGGGGGGACTCACTAGACAACACCGAGAACTTCTCGTTCACTCGCTATAACATATGCATGATAATGAATATTGAGATTGTGGAGAGTCATGCTTTTCAACCATACGATTACAGCCAAGCGCACAAGTAAGAGTCCTGAGATGTCATAGTTATTGCGTCACCAACCACCATCGAGGTCCTATACTTATTTAACGAGCGAATATTCACTTGTCACGATCGGCGCACAGTGGGACGAAAACCCCCAAAACACGGCGAAATTAATACCGTCTGAATGCTGAGGAAATATTGATTGAATCTTGGTTAGGGGCTTATTGGTGTTAAGTACCAGGTTATCCCATAAGTAATATCGTATGTGCGATGACTGCTGCAATAACGCCATCTGATGAGCGCATAGTGAAGTAGATGGCTCATGCCATAGCTGAGTTATATAGGGCACTTGATGCAGCAGTGTGTAGAAGGAAAACGGCCTACTCAATATTTTGGAAGTGTAGAGTTCTTTTACGCCGAACACCATCCCTGTAACACAGTGAACCAAAAGTGAGAGTTGGTTCTCCGGCGTAAGATCGTACGGTACAAACGATCTTGCGTCCCTCTACCAACTTTAAAAACACTAGAGGCCCTCACAGATGGTAGAGACCTTGACGAGGTTGTGAGGCTTTCAACCAACTTCTACCTGTACCACAAATACCAAAAACATGCCACATTGGACAAGAATTAATTACTTCAAGTCGAACTTGCATTACTAGTTTAAGCGAACCATCTCAGTCGTTGCTTCTAACCTTTATACTCAGTCGATGGCACGGCAGGTTACAATGCTGACTTAACCACGTCACGCCTCAGTGTTACACCATAGGTGCTCTATAGTTCATTAATGTTAAATAAGGTAAGATAGTAATATCTAGGATTACGGAATTTTGTAATATCGAAATATCAATACTGAGAAAATTTTAAATCCTTACATTGGCATTGAAAGATGTTCCAATAATATCGAATTTTGATTTCCAATGACTTTTCAGTAAGAAAGATACTTGATGTCCAACTTTTTTTTTTTTTTTTTTGACATGATTCATATTCAATTCCCAGAAATCCTTTGATGCAAAAGATATTAAATTTTCAACCACATTCGATCCGATAGATTATATAACTCACTTTTACATGAACGATATAAATATAAGGTAAAGGTATTTTGACATATTTTGCATAAAGTGCTTTCTTTAGACCTAAGTGTAAGAAACAATCTTACTTTTTTTCACTTCATTAGCAACTCCAGGTCTCATGCGATAATGGAATAACATAAATCTGTTTGGTAATTTGCATTATAGTGATAGTATTACGTGTCTTTACAACCCTAATTTTGCTCCAGTAGGCGTCACTCTAAATTTTGCTGTTCCCCATATAGTCATCACACCATTGCACCAGTAGTCGCCACCCAATGTACTACAAACATCCGTTTGGAAAATATGTACGATGCCCTATTTTTCATCTTCACTGGATCTAAACCTGTCAAAATAAAGTATGCTTGAAAGGAAAGAAGCAGAGAGGACTTGCTATAAGGTCCTCAGAAATTCTTCTAAAAAAAAAAGATAAGTTGACTTCCGGTGGAATAAGTATGTAGGAATTTCAATCTTGAATTTTACTAACGGCTACTCCAAAGAGTGAGGCTATTGCCATGAACTTTGTTTTATAAATTTAACATCATATTAAATTAAATTTATCGCATTCTGAAGTAAAAAAATTAAGTAGCAATTTTTCACCCGTGACGTCACCCCGGAAGCAGAGAGAGTCACTGTCAAAGCACGCAATCTTATAATCTGATAATTAATTTGATCATTAAAGAGGCATTTTATGCACATGTAAACATCAGGTACTTATACCTAGAATGTCAATGCTTATTTTTAAATGTCCACTTGCTTAACACTTTTTTAGTAACAAGACCATGGAAATAGCAGGAAACACGAGCTTACCGGTGCCTCTTACGTACCAGATGATGGCTGCTAATTTGGTCTGCTTTTGTCACCAAACGATGAAAGGTTTTCTTATTTTTACATGTTTAGTAAAAAAGATGACGACCACTGAAGCAGTGACGAGAACTGGTATCTTTGCCTTAGTGTTTGATATCTACATATTCGACATACTGGTCACTAATTGTTTCATCAACAATATAGATGTTTCATATCGACAGTCAGAAATGGCCTAGTCATCAGGGTGTCATTTGCTTTGTGCAGAATTTTTTTAATTTAATATTTCGAATCAAACATACCGGCATAGTTGTCTGCGAAATACTGATATTGTACATTTGAAGTCCAGACTTTGAATTAAAAGTATTATAAAGCGAGTTTAATGAACAGATTCTTCTGTAATATTCACGTCTTGTTATAAGAAGATCATTTCTAAAAATACAAAAACAATGTTGACAAATGATATCTACCTTTTTCTAGACATTTTTGTTTTGTTTGTATTAACACACATAGAAGTCAATTTCACTTGATTTTCGCTTGTGTAGTTTGGATTGATCCATCAAACATGATTCAAATTTGAAATTAACTATACTAAGTTTACTTGAAAGCAAGCTTCTCAGATGCCAACATAATTACATAGTTTTGAGATACCCTTGGTTGGTTGAGAGATTGCACTCTTGGCAGCCGTGAACGTTTAACCAAGGGTGAAGGTAGATCAGCATTTTCTAGCATTCCTAATTGAATATTGTTTGTATTCAATGGTTATCAACTCTAAGAGATCCGAAATATATTTACATACGAGTATTTATTGAACAATGTTTAAATACAGTTTGTAACATCTCTCAGGGCTTCTAAATGGACAATATACTTCTTTTGCTTAGTTTCAAGGTCATCGATGGAGGAAAATGTGAAACGGAAGGATCAAACCTGTAGGCTATGCACCATCCCATAGTTCCACCCAGCGTAGGTGTCGTGTATGCTATCGGTACATAGGGGTATTCTAGCCGGAGGTCTGGTGAACTTAAGTAGGAGGACATAAGGGAGCTATCTTTTACTTTGTGGTTATGGAATTCTATTGAACTGCCAGGACTGCAAGAAGCAGTACCATAAATTAAAACTTAATTCGAAAAACCACGGAGAAACTAGCTAACCATATCTTGCCTTTGGCCCGCAGGGCCTCAAGGCGGACTTCTCGCCATAAAAAAGGCCATTTTCGTTCTTGGAATTAATAAATATGTAAGAATTAATATAAGTGGGAATGAGGAGAAGAAAAAGCCCAATGGTACAATATATGATTAAAGGAAACATAATTTACAGTGATTACATATATATAATTAATAAGAACACTATAAATATCAATTCAATTGCTGTTAAACTTCAAGATTGATATTAATTTAAATGTTAAATCATTTTGATAAAGAAATAAGTTCATTAAAACAAATACAATTAATATTTGTTCATTTCACTACTTCATAAAAAACTGTGGTGCTCTCTATTGAGCACGAAATCAAACTTTTTCCCATGCATCATAGTAATAATACAACGTATTATTTACTAATAATCGTATTTAAATCATTTAATCAACAATAAAGATAGTTAATTGAAGAACAGGGAGGATAAACGACCCGAGCCGTCTCAGGTCGTTTTTGCGCAAAAGTCTTCATTTGAACCATCAAGTTTTCATGAGTATTTCAGCGTTTGTTTCATTCTAATATCTGTAGAATTGGATTATTTATGGGAATTTTTTATGCAGGTGTGTTTAGCGGCCTGTATGCCAGCTGTCTTATGCTCGCTCCGTCAGATGACTTTATTGTGTGATACTGTTGATTAGGTTATGAGATAGCTCGTACATCGTATGAGTTAATATTGTGCTTTATGAGGTGTTGACTTGTCGACAGTCCCTGGTAATGGAAAAACGACCTCTGGCACTACCTGTTCATATGTTGTATAATGTTTAAAGTACCAAATATATAAATATTCAATTTATGGAATATATATCTAAAGGATATGTACTTTTATTTTAAGTCATATTCGTAATTTTATTTATTATATAAAATATTTTTCAGGGACACAAGACTCAATTTTTACACTATTTAATAATAATATATGAGCTATGCTACAAGGAAGGGGACATTTCATATTTTACAGGGAAGCCCCGGGCTGCTATTTCAATCAGAAGGGAGCATATCGATCAGAGGAAAAAAAACAGGTCCAAACCGTCATGAGATTTCCCTTTTAATGGTACTTCAGTCGATAGATTGCAGACTGATTTTTTTTTCGGTAATCGTGATTGAATTGACCTGTTTTTGCCCCTCGATATAATTCCTAAATCGAAGTAGCCCCCACCTGCCCTTTTTTATAGCAATAACAAAACGAATAACAATGCAGGAATTAAATCTATCCTGGACCTATTCAGAGTACCATTAGTACCAGGGTACATTCCATCATTATCCTGGTGCGACCAAGGCAGATCAACGTAAACTTCTGACAGAGTTCAGCCACTTCTGGGTGGTCGCTCGGCGAAACTCAAGACCTTCCAAATGTGAAGTCAGCGCTTGGGAATTAAGCAACGTCCGCTTGAAAGAAAGAAGGTCTATATGGAAAAGTACTTTAACCGGAACTCTAACCGAGATCTTCCAGTAGGCTACCGGGAGTTCCATCACTAGTCTACTACAACTATATTCGATTCCTGTGTACGCGGAATACCATAAATTGGTCACTGTTGTGATCTAAATAGTAGAAAACGCGAACAGGAATTGGGAGATCCGAGTTTGAATTCCTGTCATGAGATTTATACATTTTTGAAGTTATCATTCGTAAGATCTTTGTGTAAAGAATCGAAGAACAATATTATTAAGATAATATTCGGATCAAATAAAAAGTCGAATAGTGCATTTACTACATTGACCTCGGCAAAACAATGATAATGATGGGTGTTTGGCTCGAAGGCAGGTCCTGACCCGAAGGTCTCTGAGCAAGGTGATCGCCGATGGTGATTTGCCATTGTCTTTCATCGGATTAAGATGAAATCCTAAGGACTGGATCTACAGTTTAACCTGGGCTCCAAATCACTTGTGTCCCTACCGGAAATCAAACGCGGGCCCCCCTTGATAACAATGAAGCAAGCGTTACCACTTACCCACATAATACACTCCGTGAAATTAAGACTGGTTAAATTTGGATAAAAAAATATCGGGATACGGGATTCTTACATGCCTCCTCTTGTGGTACAAGTAGAAAGCAAACTTTTGTCGAGTTTTTGTTGAATCATATGGAGAATCTAAATATTAGGAGAGGGATTTTATACGATAGGTCAGATAAGGTAAAATAACAAACACTTGTTTTGATATTATGGTCGTTTACGGTCCAGATCCCTCTGGTTGAATTCGGACACTCATCTAAACTAAAATAATACATAAACATATACATGTACAGTCTCGGAAAAGAAAAGGCTGGCAGACTGCACCTGAATCACCGTTCCACACGAAAAACTCCCGACCCCCAACACGGTTTTAAGACACAAGTGCACGAAGACAGGAAGGAGGTAGGAAACTTATAAAAGAAAGACAAGCTAGCGTTTTGAAACCTCTAATACGCTTTTAAAAACCTCTCTCTCTCTCTCTCTCTCTTTCTCTGTGTACCTCTTTTTTTTAGCTACGTTTCCTTACCTATCACAAAGCACCGCAGTTCCTGAGTTTTGTAGATGCAAGATGCTCTTTTGGGCTATTTGAAAGTACGCCCATAGAAGTCACCCTTGGTACCCCCTTGAATGCAGTTCAGTACAAATATCAATTTTCAAAAATTAGTATGAATACACACAATGGACCCGATAGAGCATTGTCAGGTTTGTCCTCATCCAACATAATGGTTCCAATTTTCGTAGCGGGTGCACAATAAAATCATGTTTGAAGACCGTCCAGAAAATGTGTAAGTACGAAAAGGAGAAAGCAAAGAAAGTGTGTGTGAAGGAGACAGAGAGAAAGGAATTTTCTATCTAAAATTTGAGCACTTTCCCAAAATTTCATGTTTTTTGCTACACGAAGGATAAATTTTTCAACAAATTAAATAACTCTGTTATGGATTTTCGAGACTCGAGATGAGACGTCTCGACTCGGGTCTCGTCTCGTTTACGAGACGAAACAAGTATTCTGTCTCGTCTCGTCTCGAATTCCAATAAGTCTGCCTCGTCTCGTTACGAGACGAGACGAGCGAGAAATGTCTTGTCTCGTGACAACACTGGAGATAAGGCGGTCAGTCCCACGCTCGACTGCTTTTACCTCCCAAAGTGCCCAGGAATACCAAGACGCATTAATACTCAATTTGATAAGAAGCTGACTGCGCCTCAGAGCGCTAGGCATGGGATCACTGAAAGAAAGTATCTAGCGTCCTTGTCAATATTTGAAACTGGGTCTCCCGGTTGTAGTCAGACGCGCTACCAGTTGGATCACTGCCACCCCATGCAAATAAAATCAGTGAGAAAATAGCCCTGTTATGGGGAAGCAAATGTTTCTCTCTGCATAAATTATTTCATGGGTGTCCTTTTTCCTAAACTTGACTTTTTCACTAATAATAATGATGTTTCTACTATCAGTAAATAGGCTTACTACGTTAATATTATTTGTAATTTTCTGACAGGACTTAGGTGATACAGCAGGAAGCAGCCTTTGGTTGAATCAGTCCTTCTAAATAGGGAATATTTATTATTATTATTATTTCAGGAAATTAATTATATAGGACTTCTATGCAACTGAATGAGTATCCCTTTAATTATTCTAATTAATTTCCACCCCTATCTGGAATTAACTGGATCAAGTATCAGTACCTTTACCTGTACCCAGGTACATTCAGCAACGGATACCTAATACCTGTGCCTAGGTACAATTTAAGGTTAGTACCTAGGTACAAATGAAGAGTACCTAACCCAACACTGGGTATTTCTTTCACATAATACAGTACTACATGGTTTTCCGATTTTGTTTGGACGTGCATATTTAGCCTCTCCCAATACCACGACTTTCCACCGGCAAGACCCGAACGCTACCAGTCACTAGTAGTAATAGTTGATTTAGCGGTCTTTTTTTTTATTGGGAAACATTTCGCTACCAAGGGGAAAAAAAGGGCTGGCAGGGAACCATCCGGAAATTCCCGTCCGTGTCAGTCCGTCTCTGCTTCCCGCTACCCTATCTGGGGCTGGTCTATTGGTACCTGAACGCCGTGTGTGTGTGTATCATTTATATTGTTAGAAATTGACCTAGGGTACCTACCATACAGTATTGTTGTGGTAACTATACATATAGTTGCGGTACATTCCACCGTATACGAAGACCATTCAGCAATACATATGGTCACAACAGCAATAAAAGATCGTACCTTCAGCAATACGACATTGTCGTTTCATAACGATATGTGATTGGTTAGAACAAAGATGGCTTCCAACCACACACGCACACAGTGTCTCACGTACGAGTATGGTTCTATAGTAACTATACTTCTTCCATTTTCTGCGCACGCGCATCCAACAACCATACAGTATTATTCGAGCAACAACGAATATATTGTCAAATTTGTAGGTCATGAAAGATTATTGTTCAATCAGTCATAAATATGGTTTTCGCAGCAATGGTAAATTTATCTATAATTGTTTAGTAAACCAACTTAACACAAGGGTATCGTTACCCTAGCACAATTAGGGTTACGAATACTATAAATTTTAATAATGCAGTTTAGCAGTGTAAATATAGCTGAATTTATTAGGCTTTTTTCTGTGTGCTCTATCATCGATGTGATAGTTACATCATGTAACTATCGATGTGATGTTTTGGAAATAACTTCAGTAAGTGTCTAGAGCTATTATTCACCTAACCTAATCGCACATGACTAACTATTTATTAGTTAAGTTTCTATATTTTGATTAACATGCCTGCACATTGTAATGTTTGAAGTAGCCATCTCATATTTAACTTGACAGAGCCCTGGAATACCCAAAAGTTACTCATTTCCGTAGATCCACCATTTTCCATTCTATGATCTGTCAGGACAATGTGGCAGGTTTTGAAATCATAGTACAAGGTTGTAATTTGAGACAAAACAAAATTTATTTTTCAACTTACAGAACATTAAATGTCATTTATGATTGATAATGAAAACATAAAAATGAATGAAGTAAGTCTATGCTTTTAAAAATGACGTCATCCTAATGGCGTCATTCTTGGGAACGCACTCTTGCAACCTATCACTAAAATTTCGAACATATTTCGTAGACTTGTCGTTATTTCCTCATAAATTCCTTGTATTTTTGTGTGGTGCAAGGTTTCGTAATGAAAACTTTCCCTTTTGAGATAACTTCACAGAAAATAATAGTATGGCGACAGGTCCGGCGAGTGAAGAGGTCATTTGGATGGCGTCATTTTTAAAGCGTAGACTTTCTTCTTCCAAATGTTTTCCATTTTATCATTCATAAATGGCATAATGACATTGTATTTTGTCTCAAATTACAACCTTGTACTGTGATTTCAAAAAACCATCAGATTTCCCTGTCGGACCCTGTATAAGTTAGTTAAAGATCTGATCCATTTAAATACTTTTTATTAGCTTTAGAGTTATTCAGTGTCGGTCGAACTTTTGGGAAATCCTGTACAGGTACAAAAGGTGAATTAATCATTCCGAAAAATAAAAATCACCCGACTTTTCCGATCTAAAATAAGAAAAAATGATGCCAATGGTTGTTGAAAAATGGGTTCTTTCAGAGCTATACGCTTACGAAATCTTGGTAAAATCAACTTTAAAGCTTCATACGTTTAATACCACTTACGGTAGACCTGATGCGGCATACCGTCTTAAAAGAAATCAAACCTACTCTGTACAAAATTGCATTTCGAAAATTCCTGAACAGTAGTAAAGCGTTTGCTTACCAAACGCAAGGTCCTGGGAAAGATCTCACCCTGACTGATTATTTTTCTCAGTACACAAGGGCAGGAATTCCGCCAGGATTTTCGGTTTGGGGGTTGTAAAGTCAAACTAGCCATTTTTTTTTTACTGCAAATAAGTTGGGGTGTTCTCGAGGATTTTGGGGTGACAAATCCACGTGAGGGAGGTCTGGCGGAATCACTGCACCAGGTGAAATACACTGATGTTAACTAGTAACGAGGCCCTGGCCGATTACCTTCCAACATCCTCTTTCTCACCCAGTCCCTGAAACCCCTAAAAACCGTAAATAAATTCACAGAAAATCGCGCAATGACTGCACATGTTATTCCGCAAAAGAAACAGGTAATTCCCAGAAATTTTCTCAAGTGAATATGAGTCAAACGCGCACGAAAGAGAGTGGTAATAATTCGTTGACAACAAGTTGATATCTTAAACAAATTCCAGCAGATTACGGTTGTTATAATCTGTGCATGGTTGCATAATGGGCAGGATAGAAATTTGAACTTGACTCATGACCTCCAGTCATCAATGACTCAGAGCGGAATAGAGGAAGGAAAATAATGTAGGAAGAAGTCTACCAGGGCCTAAGTTAAAGGTGCCATCACGTCATTTGGTTGATGTGACTGAGGAAAATTGGAGCAACCTTAGTCAGGGTAGTCGGCGGTTGGTATCTAACCCAGGACCTCCCGATGAACAGGAGTAAGAAATACATACATTCAGCAAAGATATTGTTGGAACTAAGATGAGCTGCTTTTATTTTCTTACATTTTTATGTACGTTCGCTGTATATTAGTATGTTAATATTCCTATGTTAATAAACCCGGCCCCCTTCTCTTTTGCATTCTTTGTATTAATAGTAATATTGTAGTAAACGCTAGAAGGTAATCTTCCTTCTGCTTCTTCGGATAGCAGAACAGGAAAAGAAAACCTATCGAACATGAATTCATCTTTTTTTTTTCTTTTTTCTTTTTGTCATTCCGTCCAATTTTCTTAAAGCTAAGAAAAGATTTCTTTCTTTGTTCTTCCGTTTTTTGTTGTTAACAGAAAAAAAAAGTAGGTAAAGTAATTTTAGAAGAATCTTGTATGTAGATCACTCATTCAGTCGTCTTTAACGAAGATACACTTTCCATTAAGTATTTGCTCTACTGGTCTTTTAAATTAGCCTTAATGAAGTACGCATTTCGTTCTTCCTTTGTTTACTTTCTTCTTCCAACTCTCGGTTCTTCTTCTTTTCTCCTTTTAGTTTTATTTTTTCTTCTTTTTTTTATTTTATTGCTTCGTTTACTGATCCACGGTTCACTCTTTTCAACCACCACGACCTCTTCAGGGAAGAAAAGGAAGTAGCGCAATGATATTTTGATAACAATAAAAAAAATAAAACTTTATAAAAGGAAAGACAGAATTGAAGAATCTAGTTTAAACAAAGATGTTGTGATCATTAATCAAGATGATTATAAAAGGAGTTCTGCTCCTGGCATGACAGCTTGAGGTACCCGGTAACCATAAAGTTTTCAAGGACTAAAGTTAGGTTTTGCTTCTAAGAATTGCAGACTGAAGAATCTTCATACTATGGACTGGGTACGTCCTACGGATGATCCCTTTTGTTCTCATGCTACCAGTCTAGTTTCCTCTAAAAGAAATGGCGCAGCAATACTTTTATCTAGCATGATAAATCAAGTTTTTGAAATAACTTATGACCTTTACGTAATTATGCGTTAGGGTATAGTAGAGGATGTTGGAAGTTGATCAGGGCTTAGTTTGATAGTACTATTGCTGTATTTGCCTGGTGTGACTGAGGAAAACCCCTGGAAAATACTTAGTCAGGATGGGCGGCCACTTGGATCATCACAAGTAAGGGGAAAAAGTGTAGTTACTGGGGTGGAAATTTCGCCGCGTTTCAGAGCTACAGGCTTCCGAAAGCGCGGGAAAAGTACTTTAGAGTCTTAAATGAACACAAACGGAAAGCGGAGCAGACGCAACATGCTATTGTCAAATCTGCACTATCAAAAATTTATTACAAAATTGCTCAATGCGTGCACAAGAATTCCCTGAAAGAAGTAGATTCGAGTCAAAATGAGAATGAATGGGACAAGGTTTCAGGAGCCAACAATTATTGGTTTCCAGTAAATCACAAACAGATTTGCAGATCTGGTTGCCTAAAAATGACTTCGATTCCACATTCCTCGAATATTTTGTTCATTTTGTTATCAATGAGAGAGAATATCATTACATAGTTCGATGGTGGTGATAGCATATCATATCTACTCACTCGGAAAGTCGTCTCATTTCATTTCGACATGTGTTTTCTTCAGAGAATTTCTGGAAATCGTCTACTTCCTTTCAGGAATTCCTTCCGTGCCCATTGCACAACTTTGCAGGGTGCATTTGTGGATAGTACAACTTTGAAGTCTTTGGTTGATAGGACTGATAGCTACTGTTACTGTCAGATGTATAGGCATCAGCTCTACTGTTAATGGTACTGCAAATATCAAACTCTAAAGTTCATTTTCCCACACTTTTGCCAAAATTTATGTCCAAATCGCGACGGAATTTTCATCCCAGTGAGTTAGACCGTTTTCCCCTGTACTACATTCCCTCGACGTTTGTCGGCGCATCCACTCGAATTCGAATTTGCATTCAATTATAAGGCCTTTGGACAACTTTGGCTCAGGCCGATTGCCACCCGAGAAATGAGAATATCACTCAATGGTTATTAGCACTATCAGGAAGATGAAACTCCCATTACTTATTGAGTATTATGAAACTCCAAGTAGTCATCATTCTACTGAATTGACAAGTAAAATGAGATTGTGCCCTTACCAACTGGAAGTATCACGGTAAGAAGTATACATGCTGCGTGGAGAAAGAGGAACTAATACGTAAATAACATTTTTCTCTCATTCGATGACTAGTTTAAGAATTTCAAGGCCTTCGTTAAGAATGCTCAATAATATCCGAACCTGGACGAATTTTTTCGCGATCGTCATGGTAACCTACTAATCTAATATTTGCCCTTCAGCTCATCGAATAATCCCATGCCAGAATCCGGAGAATTGGTAAAATTATAAAGCATAATTTGGGGTAGCTTGGGGACCCAAATTAAAGGTGGTCAAATAAAAGAGGGCGTTGTTCATAAAGGAATATCGGTAGACTACAATTCGAAAACTAAGCAATCTGTCTACGTCTATGTCTAAGATTTTTGAATATTCTATGAAAGTAAACTTTTATGGGTTTCTAGAAATAGCCATATTCCAAAACCACGATTTATACTACACTATTTTGAAAAGTACGGTTGATTCCTAAACTCGTTTAGTCCATTTCTGCGTTGTTTTAAGATTAGCGTGTTGATTTGAACTATTGCCGTCATTTTTACATAATAGCTTTCAGTGCTCCCAAAACTTGTTTTGTGTCTGTTTGTATAACATCTAAAAACTCACCAGTTTTGTTATATTATGGATATGCGTCTACACTCTACAGCAGCGTTCCGCAAACTATTTGCAAGTGCGGACCAGTTCTATTAGTTGGTAGGTTTAATGGACCACCCTGCGCCTATCCAACGGCAGGCCTCGAGGACCACAGTTTGTGGAACGCTGCTCTACAGCATAGAATATTTGAACTTCGCTGCAGAGCCATCTATCAGTGTTGCGAAGAAGTAAAAGGGAAAACTGCGTTGCATGGCGTATATCAAAAGAGAAGAACTGAACCAGACTTTCTAACCTAACCTAACCCTTAATTAGAAATATATCAATAATAGATTTGAGCACAAAAAGTGTTTTTTGAATGAAGAAAAAAAGATCAGCACGTCGAGTTTCGAACCCGAAGCCGCTACTGTATACGAATTATACAAATACAGTATAATTTTTGACGTCTTGGTTACGAACTACGGTAGCTGGTTGCAAATATAGGTTTGGAAGTTTTATATAGACTGTTCGTGTGCCGTATGACTCAAGAGAGTGGCTCATTTTCAAGCCCGCTTACATTTGCTTGCTTTGCTTGCGATTACGGTGAGTAGCCAATTGAAACACGTGGTATTTTGTTGTGTACTTTTATTACGTGTTGTAACACGTGCGTCAATTGGTTATTCATACAATTTGCAAAGCAAGCGGGCTTGAAAATGAGCCCTTACGCAGGCTCACTCGTCCGCCCGATATTATTTCAGTCTGTAAATACTTCTCATTATGGGCTGGTTGCACCATCGACCTCCATTAATACGATACTGGACTGACTGCAGCCATTGAAAATTTCATGAATATGTGAAGCTAGGGAGCGGAGAGGAAACTTGATCTCGTTTGTCCACTTCCAGTCTAAACCAATATGGACCAAATTTTCGATTCTAACTCAGTTTTTTACGCTTGATATTGTTGTGTGGCCCGTTTTTTAATTTATGTCGTAATTCTTGCAAAAAAAAACGTAAATATTATTTGCAGTATTTTCTATTGTATGCAGGTTACGATATACTCTTACATTAATAACTCACGAATTAAGACTTAAATAAAAAAAACGGGCCACACAGCGATATCAAGCGTATAAAACTGAGTTAGAATGAAAATTTGGTCCACATCAGATTAGACTAGAAGTGGACAAACGAGCTTAAATATTTTCTCTGGCGTCTATCTTTCAACACTAAGTAGTTACTCCAGTATAGTTTACGTAGAGCTCGATGGGTTGCACAAAACATTCTAAACCATGAGTTAACCTCCAAGTCATAGATAATTACACATAGCGATTTCCCACTCTTTAATTTTTCAACCTGCCACCTAGTGTCAGTACAAGCGAACTAGAAATGAAGTAATGCTAATAAGAAATGCACAATATCTATACTTTTGATCTATTGGAAACAACAAGGTGAGATATCAGATACTCAGCTTACACTCCATTGCTTTTCTTTGTTTTTTTTAATCGAATGTAGAAACAATAATTGCATACTAAGCATTATTTCATTTCTAGTTCGGTTGAATTGGCACCAGGTGGAAGGAAAGATGAAGAGACAATAGGATTTTCCATCTATAATTACATTATCTATGGCTTTATGGATTAATTCGTGAATTAAAATAATTTGGGATTAAATGATTTTGTGCAACTGGTCCTGTTTTTTGCTATTTCCGAAAATGTTGAAAAATGGAAGAAGGAGTTTCGGAGTGATGTAAATAATAGTAAATATGGTTGGAATTGTAATATACCAAATTCTATGTTTTCTTCTCTTCGTCAAAAACATTCTTATATTATCTTATCTATTATAATAAGTGTTTTAGGAACGATTAGTGGAGGTTACGAAGGTCAGGAAGGTCAGGTTCGTTTTATTATTATTATCCCCGATAGGACGCCACCATTTTAAACGTTTTCTTACGACCATATTTACTATCATGATCGGCGTGTGTTTCGGAGTTATATTCTTCAATTGCTTGCATAGCGTAAGGTAAGTGTCGAAAACAGTAGTAAGGGCGGCTTTTCATATAGGCGCTCGCTGCATTCTTTGCTTGTGATTTAGCTGAATAGCCAATTGAAACACTTGTTTAAATAAGTGTTCTACCTGTAACACGAGTTTCTATTGGCTACTCATAGAAATCGCAAGCAAAGCACACGCCGAGCGTCTGTAAGAAAAACCGGCCAAAGACGAAGCACAATGTTATAGATGCGCGTAGTGAAAACAATGGGGATATGTGCGACGCAAGCGTACTTAAGTCGGAGTATTCTGTTGATTTTAAACAGATATAAGAGCGAGGCAATTGGCAATAAGTCGGGATATGTGTCAGTTCCAAATGAACATAAGTGCTGTATCGGAAATCAGGTTATGGGTGTACAATGTTTTCGTTTTTACTGTTAATCGTTTCAGACATTAGAGAGCGTAGCAATGGCGACACACAATCGTTGTTTTTGCTACACATTGCTAATAAACAAGGAGCAATCAGAGTGCACGTTTTCGAAGGAAAGGAAAGGTACTTATAAACATTTGAATATGATCCCACAACGCATTTCAAAATGAAAAGAAGTGTTGTCTAATACATTTCTTAATATGTCAAAAGTCTGTTGGTTTCGAAATTAGTGTTTGTTTGAGTTCACATGTCTTTTAGTTCAATAAAATCGTTGTGAATATTAAAATCGTTAGATTTCCTTAAATATGAAATTGAACAAGTTGTTTGGTTTCATAAAAATGACAAAGAGCAAGAAAACGAATCCAGCTTATTGGAAGATAAATTGTATTACGCAATGAGAAAAAAGAGAAGTGCAACGTCGAGATGAATACAGAGGCTTGAACAGCAATTCGGCCAGGATTCAGTTTGGGGTGGGGTGGGGTGTAAAGTTAGAATTGGGAATGTGTAAGTGGAGTTTTGCATTGTTTCTATCAAATTTTTGACAGGAACAATTTTTAAGTTGGGGTGTGGTCGAGAATTTGGGGCTAACACCCCCCACAGGGGTGGTTTGGCGGAATCACTGTGCTTGAAGACCCTGCCACTTCTGCAGAACATTAAAAATGTTGATTACATAGTATGAAGTTACATTACTAAAAGAAAAAGCATTCTCTTCTACACTTTAATAAAACCCACACACAATTATTGAATAACATAGAGAACCCATGAATGTTTTCATTTCGTTAACTCAGTACCGTGACGGAACATGCACAAGCCTATTTATTTTGGTTGACTCCTCGAGAGGAGAGAAGAATCCTCATTACAAAACTCTCTTCTACTCCACTTACGCAATTTTGGTCAAGTAATTAATCCCAATTTAAGAATCACGTAGCATAAACAAAGATCATAATATGGCTTGTTCGAAGTTTATTTACATACGAAAATTTTAAAATGTATGTCTCTACCTATTTGTGTATTAAAAATACTACTCATAATATGTTTATGAAATAAAGTCATGCTATGTTTTTTTTTTCTTCTATGTTGTGGATACCGGCAGAGACTTGTCCTCATTTAAACTGAGTCGTCGTTCAACTTCACGGATAATGAAAGGACAAAGAAAGAATTTTATTCATTTCCCATTCTGCCTCTTGCTGAATTCGTGCAGGATGTTTTACTAAAATCCCATAACCCTTTGAGAGTGTGTGTGTGTGAGAGAGAGAGAGAAAAAAAAGTTGCAAATCGAGAGTAACACATGAAGATCACGAGGTATATATATATATATAATTACGCCTGAAGTTTTGGGGGGATCCGGACCTCCTCGGACTCACCCCCTTAATACCTCCCTAGTTGTAGTGGAGTAAAGGTGTTACCGAATCGTCTTTTACTCCTGCGCTAAATCAAACATTTAAATGGTAGCGGGCACACCGACTGAGTAAAGTAAAGCAGCGCCCCGAAAACAGGATTTGAATCTACGTGCCTTTTCAGCAGTGACGTTGACAAATAACTTGTCGGAAATATATAAAAGAAGTGTTCTAGAATCACGTTTAAATCAACAATACACGTCTTCATGTTCCACAATTATTACTACTTTATATGTCATTAATATTCTTAATTTACCTAGCAGGTTCCGGAAGTCCCTGAACGTTTGGGGAAAATAAGGAACATTCCTTGTATATTTTCCTGTGAATATCAAAACGATAGCCTACGGTTGAATATCCCGAAAGGATATATATCCATACAATACTCCTAGAACATCCCATGGAATATTCTCAAAATATGGAGATATTTGTGGAATGTTTTACACGCAAACTAAGTAATATCTTAAAGAGTTTCATAATTTAGAAGGGTCTTGCGGGGCTGGCCCACCCACCGATTTTCTAGGGAGGGCTGAGGCCCACCCACAACTTTTATCGCACACCATGCATCTTGTGTTTCTATATATTATACTATAAACACAATACGTCTGTCGACAATAAACGCGGAAATATTTGGTCAATTACGAATCAGTGACTAGGATAGGATGCACTTGTTAGAAACGATATTTGGAAGAGAGCCCTGCCACCGATCAGCTTAGAGTTTAATCTCTGTGTAGGGGATATTCGTTAACCTCTGTGCATTAAAATTAAGATGCATGAAAAGTATTCATTATATATTGAAATAGTCAGAAATATACAGTAATAGAACTCACTGTAAGCATGCTTAAGCTATGGGAGAATTTATGGGGGACATTGCCCCCCAATCATTTCAGAATGGCTTTAAATGATCCCCGGAATAGCTTCCACTTCCACGCTTAAAGTAATTGCTTCCCTTCCAGGGTGTCTCTCCTAAATCCGCCCATGCTTAACACCTTAAAATAAACTTTAAAATGTTCCTTTTACACTATTGCTAACACTTTAGGAGTGGTCACTTTGCCTTACACTCGAGCTCCAGTCATAGTCCACGGCTGTGATTCCTCCAGCACAAAATCGTCATATAGTGTGTTACAGATTCCAATCGACAAATTTGGCAAAATTCCGCTTCATTTTTCGAGATACAGTGTTTCCAACTTCAAGCCCTAAAGTAAAACCAATATTTTCTTGTTGAATCATGGGGTAAAATTAGGGTTCCTGGCCGTTAATTTGTATCAATACAGTAGATATTTGAATTTAAAATGTAATGGTATCTGGTTGATAATATTGCTAAGTTCATATGGAGTGGTATTCTATAATAATGACACTTCAGTTTATTGGATATTTTCGTAGTAGTAAATAGCTACATTTGTTAGAATCAGGTAAATACAATAATTAGAATCAGGTAAATACAATAAT
>JAGDQP010027400.1:0-25040 GCA_022664845.1 Lepisma saccharinum
GACATTTTCGACACTTGGCCTTCCAGTGCGTGGTACATCTTTGACGTCAAAATTACCGGAACGGAATCGACGAAACCAAAATTGCGCGTGATTGGCTGTTACAGTATCAGGACCATAAACACTATTCACATTTGCAGCCGCCTGGCTTGCGTTTTCGCCTTTATCGAAGAAAAACTGTAAAATATAGCGTATTTTCTCTTTGCTAGTGTCCATTGACGCGCTCACACAACACTTAGTCAACTCATCACAACTATCTGAACAGTGTTTGTAGTACGCAATCTCATCGTTTGAACGCCATCTCGTTGAACCCGATCGGACTTATACAACGCGAGCTACAGATCACTGAAGCCATCTATTGGCAAAATAATGGATTACTTTTTACTACACCAGATATTACATTTTTAAAAAGTCGCCATCTTGGATTGAAAACGGAAACCAAAAGCACCGGCTTTGGCACAGCCTGTATTCGAGAAGGCGTTTTACATTGTTACTGGCTCATCCACCGTAGGAACAGTAGGATACCTGGGACAGGAAGACGAAGAAATAATAAAGTATGCAAGCAAAACCCTCAAATCTCATGAAAGGAGGTATAGCATCAGGGAGCTGGAGTGCCTAGCAGTAATATATACTATTCAGAAGTTCCACGAATATCGAATTGGGAGACCTTTCTTCATTGTCACCGATCAGCAGTGTCTGAATCACTTATCTTACTACGGTATCTGTAACAAGATCCATAGGTGGTCTCTACAATTACAACAGTACAATTTTACCATTACATATATATCAGGCAAAACTAACACCAAAGCGGATACCTTGAGTTGAAATCCATCTGGAATGAACGATTACTGGAACACATAGTTTCAGTATCATTTAAGGAAATCTGATAAGAGGTCTCAATTACGAAGAAAATGAACAGTTTATGTACATAAATTTAATGAAAAGGGGTGAGACTAGAATTGAGCTCAAGAGTAGACAACATAAAATTGAACAAACCTTAATTCTGACCGAAGCAAAAAGAGAAAGATACTGGAAAATAATGGTCCCATGCAGCGATAAGGAATCAATCATTAGCAAATTTCATATCCTAAAAGACCATTTTGGAATGAAGAAAACCTGGTATTCAATACGAAAATATTTCTTTTGGAAAGAGATGCTAGCGAACATACAAACATATGTAAATAACTGCATGAGGTGCTTGGAGACCAAACCTATGGAAAATAAGAAAAAGTAGATTACCATATCACACCAGAATACCCTTTTCAACTCGTCTCCATCGGTATTATTGGCCGTTTACCAAAATCTGATAAATACGAATACCTATTATTAGTAGTAGACATAAACACCGAGTTTGTAATGATATACCCCCTTAGAAAAGCTACATCAAGGGAAGTATTGAACAAATTTGAAGAATGTAGTAAGCACTATGGACTTCCAGAGAAAGTACTAATAATGGTACCCAATTCACATCACAAATTTGGAAAATATACATGGAAGACCAGAAAATTCAATATATAAACACCTCACATTACCATCCACAAGCGAATCCAATTGAAAGATACATCAAAGAAATTGGCAGATTCATGAGGCTATTTTGCAGTAAGGACCACACTTCTTGGAAACAGTATATCGTAAAAATAGTACATCTTCTTAACAATTCAGTGGACGAATATTTTCAATCAACACTCCACGAAATATTTATAAGGACACTGGATCCAAAAATTCTAAACCGTACCTTAGAACAGATAACTAAGAGAGATTTGAAATATTGGAGAAAAAGGTGAATAATACTTTCAAGGAAAACCAGAAGAGCAACACCCCAATGAAGAGACATTTAAACTATTGGATCTTTACCTTACAGGAAAATACATAAGCTAACCTCAGCACCCGAGAAGAAAATGGTGAAATTGTTTGAACTGCACGAAAAATCATATGTTGTAAAGAAAATTATCGCCAACCGGGCTTCTATTAGTCACATTAACACTAAAACGGAAACTATGGAAAACCTAGACAACCTAAGGCTTTACAAATGTTAACCAGAAAATTATGACTTACTTATGAAAGCTGCAAGTGCAACCTAAGATGATCTTCCCGTCCTGGATGTTCAAGTCTGCGGCAGCAGTTAACCAACGGCAGAATACGGCGACAGTAATTCCCTCAGCGGCAGAGATGCAGCAGAGTATTCATCTCCTCCCTCCCCGTCAAATCCCAGGAAGACTACATGGACCGCTCAAGTGATCTTCCAAGTGTTTATAAGTGTTAGTGAAATAATATTAAGTGAAATAATATTATTCTGTGCAAAATAATTATTCAGTGTAACAGATATATATATATGTAGTGGTCAGTGAAATAATTATTATTCAGTGCAACTAGTGAAACCAAGATAAGAAGAGAAGAAAACAATATTATATAGACTGCTTTTACATATATTAGAAAAAATTTCTTTTGAGAAAGATTTTTTTTTTAACTTACAGTTTCTAAATTTTTTTCTCTTAGGGAGGGACATATGTGACGTCACTCATAAATTCTGTTTAAATATTTTGTCACTATGTCGCCCCTGAAGCTTTGAATCGTATAAAATCATTTGTGAAACAATTAAGATAAAAGGTAGGTAAAAGTCAAATAAGAATAGCAATTTTCTCAGTTGAGCTCTTTTAGAGCATTAAATGGCGTATTTATATTCCTAGTATATGTACTTATCAGGACGCAAGATGGAGTATTCAAATTTCCATATTCATAATACAGAAAGCTCAAAATGGCGTATTAAGATTCACGAAGATAATTATAGTCTATGTATATGACAAGAAAAATACGCTCGCATTAATCTTAAGTTGGAAATATGTTTTACGGCGGAAGCCGACTGTATGTAAACCAAATGTATATAATAATAATTCATAATTTATTTCTTCTGCATAGACTTACAATGTTAAGGCTGTGGCTCGAGTAAGTATAGCATGCGTCATTACAGAGTAAATACAATTTCTACATATCATTTAAGAAATCCTCTACACAATAGTAACATTTGCTCTTAAGGAATGTACAAAGTTCAGATTTAAATCTATTAAGCTTTGGTATACATTTAATATTTATAGGTAGCTTATTAAAAAGTTTAATACAATTTACATATGTAGATTTGTGGAAGCCAGCATAATTTTGAGAGATAACGAGCAGGTTACTGGTTTGACGAGTGTAATGTTTGTGAACATCCTTGGTTTGAATAAATAATTCTTTATTCTGTGCAACGAACAATACTGCCCTATACAGGGTAAGTCAAAATGATGGACCCGATTTCATAAATTTATTTTGTGAAATATAATGAACATATCTTAATGTGAGCTACGCGCAAGGAAAGGCAAAAGTTCAAAGTTTAGTTGAGTTTAGTTTATGTCCCGCGTGGTTGCATTGTCTACCGCTACGCGGCGCTGGAAGCAGTTAACGAAAATGGCGCTGACTGGAGAGCAGAAATCGTTCTGTGTGCTGGATTACCATGTAAACAACTCTGTGATGAGTGTTCAACGGCATTTCCGTACCAAGTATGACAGAGACCCACCTACTGGAAAAAACATTCGTACGTGGTATGAAAAATTCAGAGATACGGGCTGCATCTGTAAGCGAAAATCGACTGGCCGTCCTTCAGCTGAGGAAGAGACAGTGGAACGTGTTCGCGCCAGTTTTGTGCGGAGTCCACAGAAGTCTACCTACCGGGCAGCGAGGGAACTTGAAATGCCACAGAAAACTGTATGGCGAATTCTGCGGAAACGTTTACAAATGAAATCCTATCGCTTGCAACTGCTACAAGCCTTAAGAGACACTGATTATGCTGCTCGAGCGTCTTTCTGTGCTGATTTTCTCACGTTAATGGAAGAGGATGGGTTCGCCGAAAGGTTACGTTACAGTGATGAAGCGGTGTTTCACCTTTCTGGGAATGTGAATAGACACAACGTAAGGATCTGGGGAACTGATAATCCCCACGCAGTTGTGGAACACCAACGCGAATCACCCAAGGTGAATGTGTTTTGTGCCATTTCCCCTGAAAAGATTTATGGGCCCTTTTTCTTCCTTGAACCTACTGTGACAGGACATGTTTTTCTTGATATGCTGCAACAATGGCTCCTTCCACAGCTCGAAGAGGATAGTGCAGATTTCATTCTTCAATTGGATGGTGCCCCTCCGCATTACCATGTCAGCGTTCGGGATCATCTCAATGAGGCATTGCCACAGCGCTGGATAGGCCGTGCATCTCAGGAGGATCGAGTTCTCATTCGTTGGCCACCTCGTTCCCCCGATCTGACCCCGTGTGATTTCTTTTTGTGGGTTTTCATAAAGGATCGTGTTTACGTACCACCACTTCCAACAACATTGGGTGACCTTCGCGCCCGCATCACAGCAGCCATTGCAGAGATTGACCGTGACACACTACACAAGGTTTGGCAGGAGATAGACTATCGACTTGATGTGTGTCGTGTTACGCGAGGTGCTCACATAGATCACTTGTGATGTGACTGAAACAAACTTTGAGAGTTACCCTTCTTACCACATGTATTACATTCAGATATGTTCATTATATTTCACAAAATAAATTTATGAAATCGGGTACATCATTTTGACTTACCCTGTATATGTATATGCTTGGTAATGTCAGGATGGTTTGAGTTTTGAAAATTTGTTTACATGTTGAATTTCTTTTTAATCCATAAATAATTCTTAGAGCTCTCTTCTGTTCCCGAGATGTATTTAAGCACTTATTAGAGTTTCCCCACATTGTGATTCCAAAATTAATCAAGGAGTGGAATTTTGAATAATATATTATTAGTAATGTTTGGGTTGTCACAGTACTTTTTAACCTATAAAGGGCATAACAAAGAGAAGACAATTTACTGTTCAGACTTGTTATATAATCATCCCAAGTTAGAGTACCATTTATTGTCACACCTAATAATTTAGTGGTTTGTGAGCAGTTAAGTGAAGTCGAATCAATAGTAACCTGGGTAAACAATTTAGGCTGGCCTGGAAAATGGAAGTTTACAAGCGCTGTCTTGTCCGTGTTCAGGGTCAGTTTGTTTGATGTTAACCATTTTTTAATTTCACTTGCTGCAGTTGTAAGTTTTATTTGCGCCTCTTCTCTTGACTGTCCTGTTATGATTACATTTATATCGTCTGCGTACAAGACACTCTTGATAGGGAGAACGTAATTAGGCAGATCGTTAATATAAATAGCAAACAGAAGAGGTCCGAGAATTGACCCTTGAGGAACGCCTTATTTTACTAATATATTTGTTGATGAGTATGTGTGGAGTTCGTTATCTACAGTTTTCTTCACTTGAACACTTTGATACCTATTCCTTAGATATGTACGAAGCCAGTCATGTACATTTCCTCTAATGCCATAAGACAGTAGTTTATCTAGAAGGATAGTGTGGTCTACATTATCAAATGCCTTAGATAAATCAATAAACATACCTAATACAATATTTTTAGTATTGAGAGTATTGGCGACACTAGCCAAGTAAGAGAAAAGGGCAGTTTCTATTGATCTATCTTTTATAAACCCGTGTTGGGAACTAGATATAATATTTTTGGAAAGAAGGTATTTACTTAATCTTCGAAGCATAGCATGTTCAAATATCTTAGAGAAAACAGGAAGTATAGATATAGGACGATAGTTTTTCATATCGCAAGTGTCATCTTTTTTATGAATAGGAATCACTCGGGCCAGTTTTAGGGGGGACGGAAAAATGCCCGTTAGAAATGACTCGTTAATGAGGGAGCAAAGAGGATATCTAAGTAAATGAGAACACTGTTTTACGATAGTAGTTGGGATGTCATCAACACCTGCTGCACTGGAGTTTGAGAGGCTGTTGGTGAGACTCTCTACTTCTGCTGGCGTAGTAGGCTCAAGGAAAAGAGTAGAGTTATGCCGCGCTGTGTCTGAGAATGAGTAATGTGTTTGAGCGTCATTAATAGGTGGATTATTTACAAAAAAAATCATTGAATTATAAGGTGGCCCCGAGCAGATCTGAATCAGAAATCCCGAGCTATGGCCCGGATCACATCAAGCTCTCTTGCTTGGTGTTCTCTTCTTGGACATTGTCCACCAATAAACTGATACCTGGAATCACTGTTCAAGAATTTCATCCACAGTTAGTGTTTTCAAAAGAACTGACATCTTTTCTCTGAATTCAAACGCTATTCCAGATTATCTTTCAACTTCGAGGTCTTCCGGAGGCCAACAGATGGAACCTAATATCCTGCCATTGCCAAGAACATCTGAACCAGAAGAACAAGCAAGAACAACAGGTAGGTATCTGTAATTGCAAGAGGAGAGGCGAGTACTATCTTCATGTTCATATTCTGTCCCTGATAATCAAGAAGCAAGGTTCTCCTACTAACATTCAATGTGAAGTAACATCAAGAAAGAAGAGATCTCCACGCAAGCTGATACATAAACTTGCTCTTATTCCAGATCTTCGTAAGGCATCTCCCAGGAGAAAAACACGAAGAGGAGATGATAGAGAACTAATATCTCAGGATGATATTCAGATAATGAAGAATATAAGTTTTAGCCCAACAGAATCGCAAATTGCAGATAGCAAAAGAAAAAAAGGAGAAACCTCTACAGACGGTGATAATTGTATATGACATTTGTGAACATGGGTATCATGAAGATCACGTGGGACAGGAGTGGATATGCTGCTAGAATTGTTCGAAATGGTCTCACGCCGAATGTGTTGGGATTGACAGTGAAGTGATATTTCTTTGCCCACAGTGTGGAGGAACCAATCCAGATGTGAAAAGAAAAGTAGACTGGAAGAGAAGTAGTGAAAGGTAGAGTAGTGTAGGAGCAGATACAAGTGGAGTGTAGTTTATGTTTTCAATCTTATTTTTCAAGTTATGTCTTCTTTTCTTAAGTAGCATATAAATACGTTTTAGTTAAATGTAACAGCCACGGAAGTGGAAGGATCATTTTATGTATTCTTAAGGTGCCCATATTCCCTCAACATACTCTATATATGGAGAGGCATTTAATCCTGACGACGTAATTGAATTTCACCGTCTCTTTTTGCTTTCATTCAAAAATGTAATTTTCAATTAGTCTCCAAAGTAGTGTAATTGCTCACGCACTAAGCTTAATTACCCCATAAATCTTGGCTTTTATATTCTGATTCTTTCATGCTATTTTCTGTATAGCTACTATAAAAACTATTAGAGCCTTGGGTGCATACGTGTAATGTGAGTGTGTGTTTGTAGGTGTGAGAGGGAGTGTGTGTGTATTCGTGTGTGCGTGTAGGAGATAGATAGATAGATAGATAGATAGATAGATAGATAGAGAGAGAGAGAGAGAGAGAGAGAGAGAGAGAGAGAGAAAGAGAGAGAGAGTTTCTCTTTAGATATTAAAAAGTCAATCTGATTTTAAATCAGAAGACATTTTTACCTTCTCATTGATTAAATACCCAAAGTAAGAGAATGCCTAAAAAATAATCCATTGGTACGATCAAATTGTAACGAGAATCCACATGAATGATAAATGGTAGAACTCAATTGCGGAGCAGAAAAGCAAGCGACTGGTATTAAGCTGGAAACGACATAGGGAGAACTAATATGGAATACATGACAGAAATGAAAACACCCTCTTAATACTGTTTTTATTTTAATACCGTTATCAAATCTCTCGATGGCGCACATAGCACGATAGTCAGTTTTAATACCAGATGAGGAAGCATTGATCTTAGAACCAAAGAAGAAAAAGGTTTAACACAATACCATTTTCAGAATTTCAAATATATATATATATACATACATACATATATATATATTCTTGTCGATTGTATTGGTAGAGCATTACTTTACTTTTGAATTCAGAGGTTCTGATATTAACGTGGTTGTGTTTGAGTAATGTAATTTGTCTGTTATTTATTCTACCCGGACACTGATTCTAACATTTATTGAACACCTGTGGACGGTCTTAATCCTCGGTTTATAATAATACCTTCGATCAGGTATTCCCAGCGTATATGTGGCACAGCTGATCAAAGAACACTGAAATATCCTTATCAAACTTGAAATTTGAATGTCCCATCTGTCCGGAATACACAATCGTGCCTCATTCAAACTCCGAAAATATTCATCATTCGTTTCTAATTATGATTAGACTGGTCTGTGTTCAACAACTTGACGTCTGAGAAAAAACATCACAACTTAAACATTCACTTTGACTATTAGGTGATGGTTGACCCACTCAAGAATTCCCATAATAAGTGGTCGAAGTGAGTCAGTAAATTTCACTTCAGTGAAATATCTATATTTAAACAAGTAATCGAACTTGTTTTATTCTATAATTTTACCAAAGTATTAACAAATTAACGGAGAATATTATTATAACATTGTAATTTAAATTAGGACAAACTGATGCGAAATATTTTGAAAGTACAATGTGGTTAAATTCTCAAGGGTTCGAGGAGCTCTTATAAGACTGACATGCAGTACTATTCAACAACGTGGAAAAAAAAATGTATAGTGTGGCGATTATGTGTAAGGTAATGTAACTTTGCATTTTTGGTATCCAGTGTTCAGAATATAAAATATTATAATGGGTGATACGTTTGTTCTTATTATTTCAATATAGTACAGTCAAGAATTCATAAAATAATCTAATATTACATATTTTTTTTCGTGGAAAGCAAATTTTCAATTAAAACTAAATAATATTATTGAATTATAAGAGATTTTATTTTATTTTCGTCCTCAATTTTTTTTTTTTTTTTTATAATTTCAAAAAATTTCAAAACACATTTCACATTCACCTGATTGGCATAATATATTGATGCTGTTGCGACACCTTTCATTTGATATTTTATGTAAAAAGCGTATAATGTCCTTCCACTATAGACTCATTGTCAGTATGTAGTTATGTTGTCTTCTTACATAGAGTGCTTTCCATATAGTGTTGTCCATTTCTTATACGTAGCGCTATAACATTTTTTTTGTTATGCTTTGTAAAGATTGGTATATCCTGTATATTCACTGCATCCACAGGATTTGCTAGTATTTGCTGATGGTTTAACTTGACAATGACTTTGCTTTCAAAACACAAGTCCTGAAAAGATAAGTAAATATATTTAAGCGTCAAATAATATTGAAATAAATATACTGTGGAGGTTGTTCTAAAAATATAGAAACAAAGGCTGTAGGAGAAATTTCTGACATGAAAATAAAAATAATTATCTTGCCAAACGCCTATTGGGACCAGCCGCTTAAGAGGGCCAAAAAAGATCAAATGTATGCAATCGTTAGAAAATTATTTAGGTTAAAGACTGAGTGTGATGATTATTGAGACCAGTAGAGAACATTAACATAAGTCCGTGAGCTTGCTAATTTGCCTATATGAGTAACTTATAAGCAGCATTATTGTAGCTCTTTCAAGTAAGCAAGTATAAATATAGCTGTGAGCAAGTAAGGTGAAAAAGAAACTAAAAGCATTTGAGTTTAGTTTAGAAGGTAGCAATACTGGCAGGATTAAAAGGCAACAACAATCCGACAGAAATGAACGTCAGTTTTTTTTTGCAGTTTTTCGGGTGCCAAGTGCTTCATATCAGTGACCAAGAAAATGAACTACTGCTTTCATCTAGTGAACGGTAAGGCAAGTATGGAACTTGCTTTGAATACATTTTGTCTCCTGAAAAATCCTTACAGTAACATTATCTACTCCTGTTTGATGACAATGTTAGGAGGGCACTTGATTTTCTGCGGTAATTTAAGAGAAAGTGATTTAATTGTATTTGAGAAATTAATGCTATGATTTCACATTCCCTTTCCTTTCCTCTCGCATTTTTAACTTAGATTCATTTCTTAATTCTTTTGTTGTGGGCTAATGATGCAATAACCTGAAAACAGCCATTTTGTTTTACAATAATGAAGGAAATTTAAACTAAATACCTATCCATATGACAATATAATCAGAAACAATTTGTATGCATTCCAATTTCAATTCCTTCATTATTTTAAAACATAATTAGTGTTTTGAGGCTATTGCACCATTGACCCATACTAATGTCATACCTCATTATCTCGCACAATAATACATTTATCCCAAAACTGACTTCAGAAACGTGTTTCCCCGTAAGATTCTAGCCCAGAATGATATATTACACGACCTCCTTCCCATTTAAGATAATCAATCGAGATTCAATATAGCGGACTTCAAGATGGCGGCCGTGAAGGATATACCCTTCAACAGGTAGAGTCTTCTACCCAGTACCCATGACTATGTTTTTGCTTTGCATCTCTTTCAGCATTTTAAAAATAGAAGGGTATTTTCAATCTTTTTCTCCATTCTTCATAAACAAGAATCTGACTATTATATTATCGATATCGCCCGAAGAAATTGGCCTCGAGTTACTTTAGCATTCTAAATATGACGGAAGAAAGAAATTTAGATTTTTTTTCTGCCCCATCAGTATGTTTGCTTGTGAGTCAGGATTCTAATCCAAAATGAGGAGTATTGACTCAAGGTACAAAAGACCATGGTTTATCTGGTAATGATTGTCTCTGCATTCAATTAAAAACAGAGAAAAGCATGAAGCGCGAATTCGGAATCGGATACTTCACTTTATTGGCCCACAACCAAAGGCGTCGCCAGAAACTTTCCTCGGGGGAAGGGGGCACATCAGATGATTAAAAGCATAGAAATTGCGCATGGCATACTAGCATTGTTACTCCATGACTAGTTCGACTGGACCAACACCAGGTGATATCTAAGGAAAGAAATTCGTCGGAACTGGCTACATATAATTATTTTATCTGTGATTTCTAGATTTGATCGTGGATCAGATTTGCAGCTAGGCCTTATGGAAAAAAAGACTCTGAATCTGCATTAGAAAATAAAATTTGTAACTATATAAGTAGTGTTGTTTAAGTGCAAATCTTGTGAAATGCAGGAGTTTCCTACAGGTGTCTATTGCAGTGGTTTGCGAACTTCTATGGACCATTTTCAGTAACTTTTGCCTGCGGTCCGTCACGTTTAAATGAGTGCAATGTCTGTTAAAATTCACAATCATGCGTGCTCCAGGCGAGATTCGAACCAGCGACACTGGACATATTGATCTAACGTCTCAGACCGTACTATTACATCAGTCGGCTGTAGTTGAAGAACTGTAATAAACAATAAATCTGTTGTACAGATCAACATTTCTCATTGAATTATAAAATGCTATGTAAATATTGAAAAATAATTTAACCATTCTTATCTGTATTAGTTAAAAATGAACTGATTTTTCTTGCGTTAATAAATAACACTGTAAACATATTTAATTCCCGTTGCATATTTTCTTCCTAACCCACTTAAATAAAAGAATAGTTTGGTTTCTTGTTGTCGCTCACGTCATAGATATACAGTTTTAAAGAACATTAATATACCCTCTGAGAATCTCTCCATGTTTATAATCAAGAGTTGAAATAAATGTATAGATGGCAGTATTTGCTACAAGTTAATTGCTGTTTGTTTTCGTGCTTGTCTCAGTATGTTGTTATCACTTCCTTGGCTCAAATATTTATCACAATTCATTCTTTCATTTTTTATTTGAAACAATTTTGCTCAGATACAAATGATAAACGAAATTAAACTTACATTTGAAGGGTGTGAGGCAAGAACATGGTAACCCACAATGTTAAACTTTTAAGAAATTCTATTTTTACTGCTGCACAAGTCATTTTCATTGGCTGAAAGCTGATTTTTCACGTAAAGCTATACATAAAGGCTTAAAATAATTGTACCAAATCAAAATAACGAATTTCTGTTTTTCATGCTGCTGTGTGGGTTACCATGTTTTATTATTTATACCATAATATTCGCTACCTAAGTCACTCAAAAATAAATCTTTTCACTGAACTCGCTGTAAGAAATGTTTAATTTACAAATTCTTTTCCTTTTTAGTGGCAAGCTGGTATACTGCTCCTCGTTTCCCGCCATCTTAATTGATGGTTACCATCTTATGAATCCCAAAATTTTACAATAGGCTTACCATAAGTAAATATTGCTGCCATCTCTGGAGCACAATTTGAAGTCGGACAACATTAAACGACGCGGTATGATTCCTTTCCATCGGGTGCTGAATAACTAAAAAAATAAACATTTGTGGGTTACCATGTTTTTGCCTCACACCCTTCATTTATAAACATTTCAATAATACTCGAGAGATACCATCCTTAATAAGAGATGGCTTTTCCATATGCAGTTATCCTTTCACAGTATTCGTCCATTTTAGGAATTTTTGTAGGGGTATAAATTGGTATCTTAAGCCAGGACCCCCAGTATATGAAAACAAAAAAAAAGTTTGTTCGTTGTAATACAGCAAAATTGGTATCGTAAGCCAGTGCTATCACTCTAAGGAATAAAATTAATTTTGTTCGATATAATACAAACACGTTTTAGAAGGACGATGTTTGCAATTTCCTCTACTCGTTAGAAGGTAATAAAAATGTTTAGTGATTTATTTATTGTTACATTTATAATCGATTCCTCTTCAAGATATTTGATACTTCATCTGCTGTAAACACACAGCACGGGTGAGGTTTTGAAAAGATTTATTTCCTACCGTGAATCGTTAAGATCAACTCATCACCAAGGATGCACCAGGAGATTTCGTCACCGCTGGTGCACAAGGATAGATAGAAGACCACGCCTTATTCAGTATATATTCCTGTCGTTTGTATAGCATGTGGTTGATAGAATAACAGAAAATCTCAATACTCCAGGAATTAGTTCACAAGAACTTACTAACGAATTGGAACTCCAATCTCTTTGTCAGAATCAATTCTGTCTCCCACTCTCTGATCTGTAAATCAGCACAGTGTAGTTTAAGGCAAGGTCTTAGTCCAAAATACGAAACCCGTCAAGCTACCACAACAGGTAGTTTTGATAAAAATCACAAAAGCCATGTAAAAGCTATCATTGTCAGTTATTTCGAAAAATTCGGAAAATCTTCCGATTTTTACAAGGCGTACAGAAAATCTGATTTTTACTCTGTATCTTCTGACGTTTTGAAGCTAAGGAAAAGAAATAGAATCTTAAGAAATACAGAGGTATGCGCCATGGACGCATATAGATAACAAACACCCTTAGATTTTTGAAATGAGATTCGTGGAATAAGAAAATAGGATAGGCCATAATGTTTTCAACGTTGGCTTATTTTATCCCCTCTCTTTTGTACTTACATAATTCTTCAGCGAGTATGAAAAAATAATATTTTCAGAAATAAATAGAGAATCAAAAACAATGCAAGAATAAGGCTATGTAGCGAACTATTACATTCGAAAAGGTCGTATTTTGATTTCCAAATTAGCTCGAATTTAACAAACAGTATAAATAAGGACATGTAGGCTACAGCAGCACAACGAAAGGCCAGAAAAAGAGTAAAGGCGAACTCCAAGCATTAAACACAATAAGTATTCCTTAAAGATGGAGCAGAATCGCAGTACACTACTCAAAAGAGTGAATATCTCTCATTTATTTTTTTTTGGTAGTAGTTCAATGAGCAAATGTGTACGTACCATGGGAATTCTCACTCACACGTACCCCCCATCGTCTCTCGCTTTCCGATATTCTTTTTTCGCGTGCGGCAACACTGGGCAAGCTGCTGAAATCTAAGGCATTTTTGATGACTTTCCGATAAGCCACAAAGAACTTGAAGTATCATATTCGGTAGTTCCCTTGTAAAAACTAAACTTCCAATACATCCTAGTCGACCTTACGACTGGGAAGTAATTGGCTAGTACTGACACGAAACCCTTAAGCATAATAGTGAATGTTAAATCTTGAGAACTTAGAGTAATCTAACGATGGCCGCTAGATGGCTATTGTAATTTTGGTTACGTATAATGGATGAGAGAATACTACATTAGCTTAATGGTTTGCGTGTATACAATACATTTTTCTGGAGTCTATACTGTACAGAAACTGTTCATTTAGTGATATATGTTGTCAAGACAGTAGACATCCAGCGCTTTCAAATGTTGGTGAGTCCTATAATTTTGCTTGCTTCTCAACACATTAACTTACTACTGCTAAACATCGATCCTTCTCATAGAAAGGACCAATAAATAAAAGTTTTCAAGAAATAAACATTAACTATTGCTTTCTTTCTGCATACATTTCAGACTATTGGATACTATTAATATATTCGTCAGAATATCACTCAATTTACTCTGATTGTTACAGATTCAGCTTTCACTTCAGCTGTAAGACAGATGAGAAATTATCCAGTGTTCCACTCAATGCCAAGAAGCTTGTAGATATGAGGAAAATAAATAAAATTTATGCAAGGGTATACATTTGACTATGTTGCTACAAAATTGTTGTAGATGTCTTTACAAAATGTAATACGTGATCGGTAAGATCAAGATTTATTTATCCAATTTGGATAAAATCTCTGATAAGACTTTATCTCAATGTGTGGATGAACTTTAGAACGACACCAGTTCAATTCGTGACTTTAGAACGAATCATTATCACTTGGTGACAACAACTTACAACAAGAAAACAACAACAAGAAAACAACATTTATTTCTTTAGTGCTAAGAAAGTGGAGCAGTGTACAACAAGTGATTTGAACGAATCAACAACTTCGACACCCTAACAACTTCGACAAATACGATAACAACAACAGCAACATAAGAATCATTTCTTAATCAACAGTTTTGTGTTGGTTTAAACGAACAATTATAAATATGTGAGTAACATCGTTTGGGAACTGACAAACAGCTCTAACAGTGTTTATGTATCTTATAACAAGCTTTGGAAAACTAACTTTAAACGTTAACATCTTTGTGTCTTCAATGTGTGTACGTAAATGCGCAAACCTTATTCGAACATTTCTTTGAATCAACGATTACATTAGTGATATCAGTGTCTATGAATGTGTAGTGTAGAACCCCTACACGTTTTCAGTTTCACTGTGTACCAAACTCTTAAACTAATCATTCTTCATTTTAATTAACGGAGTTCTTATTCTTTCAACGGTGTGGTGAAGTAGGAAAGATTTTATATTGTCATCTTACCTGCTGTATGTGTGTATTAGCTTAAGTTAACTTTGGTGAAGTGTATGTTTAGTTTAATCAAGAACCTTATCTAACCAATACCTAACAAAACTTTTAAACTTAGCTAGTGATATACTGTATATGTGTAAAAAGACATTTTTATCGAAAGATTATACTTTGTTTACTTTTTTATGGTTGGAGATATTCCCTCAGATGAGTTTTAAAGAATATCAGAAGTTTAACTTAGTGGAAGGATGTGCTTTAGATATTCCCCCAGATTAGTTTGGAGGGATACGCTTTAGATATTCCCCAGTTTAGTTTTGAAGGATACGGAAAGTTTTCTTATTTCGATAAACGGGGAGAATGCCAAATTGGCAAAAAATAAAAAAAGTTTTATTAGGGTTCATTTAATCTTTCAATTTTATATTTTGTTGGCAACATTGTTCCTTTACGCAAAGATTAGTGTTTTATTTCTAGAGCTGTTGTTATAAACAAACTACATATATTGCTTGTGTTATAATCTTTAGATAGAAGAATTGTGATTTGCTCTTTGTTTCAACAAATGTTAACCTTGTTTTTGAATCAAGTCCGTTGCTAGGCAATAGACTTGAAAATTGTTTAAACGGTTTTTCATTGGTTTAGCTTTGTTTATACTGTTTAAGTATAAGTGATTCTGATTTGTTCTTATGATGTCACACTTTCAAATATGTCTTCCGAGTGTACGTACGGTTGTACTAAACGTACATCCATGGGTCGCTAAAATATGTGGCAAATAAATGAAGAGATTTTACTTCTACAGCTTCTCTTTTATGATGTACGTACAAATGTGTATAAATACTTGCAGCATGGAAATAATAGCATTAATGCCACGCTTATCACAAGAAATAACCGTACTTGATAGCAAAGCTCTAGCTTGGAAACATTAATTTCACTGTGCCGTAACTCGCTATCTTCTTGTGGCTTTTAACTTGATGATGGTGCAGGTAATAAGGACCTCTGTAGTCCCGATTTAGTATTAAATGTTCTCTTAGATACTTGCAACGTAACGAAAATATGTTAAAAATAAAGAATAAATTAAGCAAAACACAGAGATCTCTGATTTCTAATTAAGGTACCGGGGCAGCGTCCTGCACTCCTGAGTACGAATATATCCAATTCGGAACTTTTTTGAACTGGTCACTAGAGACTGGAAGATATTTAGAAAAGGAGGGAGGACAAGATGAAGAAACAGAATATGTCTTCCAAAAGAAGGACATTTGGTAATCCTGAAAATAGTACAAGCATATGCAGCTGAGTCAGGATTCTAATCCAAAATAAGTAGCGTTGAGTACACGAGTTTGTTTGGTGTCCAATTTGAATTTTATTTAAAGCCTTTTGGAATTTTTGACTCTGGTCATTTAGTGTTTAATAAAGCAACCGTGTGCATGTGATACGAACACGAATGGTGAAACAATACAGACAAATCATGGTGGTTTTCCGATAGAAGTAAATGCCTGTGTTTTCATTTAAGTAAATGAAATCTATATATAGAAATGAGTCAAGGACGCTTATTTCTCAAGAACCATACATAGGATGGACAAAGTCAATGACTCATTAATTTACATATCGTCTGTAGATAATATTTAAAATACAATAGCATGTCTAGGTCACCGCTGGGCTGAGCTATGGGGGTGCAAGGTCCCCATAAGAAATACATGGGGAATGGGGTGACATTCTATCAATAATTGAAAACTACTAATATTAGTGTACATACTTTTCGAGGTCGCTGAGATGAATAGTGATAGTTTCAATACTTTACCAGCTCAAGTTCATCCCCCACCCCAGGGGTTAGGGGTGGAAAGGGGTGACATTTTAAATATAATCGAAGACGACCGATATAAGAGTCGAATTCATAATTTTGGAGCTCGCTGAGTTCAACGCTGACACTTACACTTTCGATATCCTTAAGATCCAAGTTAAGCACCCACCCCACGGGGGTGGAGAGGCGTGACAATTTAAAAATAAACGAGTCGTTCCCGAAGGGAACCAAAATTCCTGGTATTAGAAGAATTAGGTGGGATATTCTTTCTCTTCATTCTAATTCAGAGGTTCAATAATCTTTTTTGTAACTTCTAATTTTTTATCTAAGCTGATCACGCTGTGCAATGAGGCCCTTCAGCGATCACTCTCTTGGAAAATGATGGGAAAGGTAGCTGTCAGGGGCACTATTGAGGTACGATAGCGATATTTGTCTGAAGAAATTCAGGAAAACTCAGTAAGAATAGCCGGTAGCGAAGATCGAACCCACCCAAATGTTTCTCAATTATCAATTCGAAATTTACAATGTTACCGACTGTGCAACGAGGTGTACTTACCACGCACATTGTTTCTGTACGCATTACGATTTCACTAATGCTGTTTAACTGCATCTGTGGCAGTATTATTATTTTCACATTGGGAAATCCCAGAGATGGCGCATGAGTTTTCACTTGTCTTAAAGTAAATGTAGTGTAACTGTTGTGAAGAAACAAATAATACTTAAATAAGAAATAACAATGTAAGAGCGAGCGGGCTGCATAAGATATCGGAATATGATTATTTATTGAATTAGCACATCTTGTGTATCGACTGCCGATGTACGTTATATTATCTAAAGTATTGACTCTTCGGGCCTGTAACTTTCAAATCAGAAATATCTAATACAAAACAATGAAATACGTAAACTTGACTGGTTGTTTTTATTAATTTTGTTACCTTATAGGGTCTGAGAGATTCGATCATTTCTCTAAATAGTAAGGAACAAATGTTGAGATTTTGCAATCACTTCCATCGTACACCGGGCGCAGAGGGATTCCTACAATGACCGTCTCTCAAAGAGGGATGGATTCTCTGGTCCAGAAATATCTCCGAGGATAAATTCTGTTAATCGAGAGTTTCACGTCAGACCATTAATAACCATATTGTATTCCCTGCATCCCAAGATAGGGATTCCGACCAATGCCCATCTGTTTGCGAGGGACGGAGTTTGTGGTTCGGTAATCTCTCCTCTGCGTCTGCGAGGCGACTGTTTCTCTGTGTAGGAAAGGAACATGTGGTTAGCAAACCGTACTTCCGTACCAGCGAGGAATAACGTCCGAAGGTAACTTTCTCTGAGCATTAACGGCACCTAAACGGTTCTGTTGACTCTTCACGTATATATCCACTTATAGGTGAACACTTTACCGGAAAACCTCAGTGACCGAGCTTGCCCGCTGTGGTACCAAGGCGTGTCATTGATAGGAACTCTTGTCAAGAACACGGTGTTATTTTCTGTAGGAAATTTCCCAGAAATTCCCTATTTCCACCCCAACGTACGTTATAACCCATGCGGGTGGTATAATCAAAAAAAACTATTCAAATACGAACAAAATGAAGTATAAATAGTAAGTGTGTGACATTCGCAATAGTAAGTATGGGTATTGTTTATGAATGTAAACAATTTCGGTCAATTTGAAAGGAGAAACGAAAGGGAAAAAAGTCACGTTGGGAACCATCTTCTTCGAAGTTAAGAAGGGCAAGTCTTTCAATCCCTGATAATGAAAGAAAGGTCTCACACATGACCACTAACTCGCCTTCATTCGCTCGGTATTATATATATATATATATATATATATATATATATATATATATATATATGTGTGTGTGTGTGTGTGTGTGTGTGTGTGTCAAGCATCTATAATCACAAAGTACTTACAAATATTCTGAAGATGAGTATAAAGTTACAAGAGATGAGATCTTTGTAGATTAAATCACAATTAGAAAATGTTTCTTAATGGGGATAAAGTATAGTTAGGTACGGTTTGGAACCTAGGGTAAGGAAAATAAATACTTAAAAATATGTATAGTTAAGGATATATTCTAAACAACAAAAGGGAAGTTGTTCCGTTCGGAAACGAACTCTGGTTTCCCACGCAGCAAGCCGATACTCTGTTGCCTATGTATTTACTGCACACTATAAGATGTCAGAGAACCGCAGAATTGAATCGGAGAAATTAGGCGGAACAATGAACGAACAGACCCGAAGCTGGTGAAATATCGGGCCCTCTATATCACTTATGCCAAATCTCGGAATTATTTACTGTCGTTAGAAGGATAGCGTATTGTTGACTCTTGGTATACCGGCAGTTGCTTACATTTGATTATAAGAATAAATGATTAAATTCCATAAATATAATACAACACATTTAAATTAATTAAATATGTATCTTCAAATTTTATCCTGACATATTAAAGGAAAAAAAATATAAAATATTATACAGTATATATACTTATCTTTCTCGACGTTTGCATTCTTCTAACTAATTTACAAATAATCACCTAGATACCTGATAAAATTAAACCATTGTTGTGTCATATGGCCATTGTTAAGATTTCAAATACATAATTTATGATATCGAGTTTTGTTTTCCAAAATTTCTAGGAGTTATTAAGAACACATATCGTTTATTTTGCTGAATTTTAAACGTACATGATATAAGTTTAGAGTCGCCATGACTCAGATGGTAGCGCGTCTGACACGAATCGGGCTGCCGGGTTCAAATCCCAGCCAGGACGCTGATCAAAACTTTTCTCACAGTGTTTCCATGCCTAGCACTCTGAGGTGCACTCAGCTACTTATCACATTGAGTATGAGAGTGTCCTTGGTATGCCTGGGCAGATTGGAATGTAAAGGCGGGTCAGTTGGCGCTGTAGGTTGAGAATATGTGGAGCGCTACCTCCATATCCTCTATGCGCCGTTCACGGTGCGTGCGCATCGCACTGGGGATAGCTTTATGTCTTTATATGGTATACGTTTGCAAACTTACAACTACAGAAGGTAAGGTAGCTAGTCCTAAAGCTAAAACTACCTTATGCTTTATGGACAGACCTATTCAAAACACGCTTATAATTTAACAGCACCATGGATTCTAATGTAACGCACCCCAACCTAATGATCCCAAAAGTGGATCACACAGACAAATAGGGTCGCCAGGAGCCTAGAGTACCCACGCAACGCATCTAACCTAACCTCTAGCTCCAAACATTTTCTACACCCCAGACGAGCGGCGCAGAAATGCCTTCCAGATTTAAGAATATCTGGGAAAGAGGATTCCAGATCCTTGTGATCACTGTAAAAAAAAAATAATTTAGATCGAGGGAGGAAATACCGGTAAGGCGACACCTCCAATCTTTTAATTAGATCGTCAGTTCATACTCTGAAGTACCAGCTGGTTCAGATTAGCGACAGATTAAGAAAGAAAGACGCAAATCTTTACTTGGGAAATAATCTCAAACGATGATACTCAAAACGACTCATATGTGACTCATACTGTGTCTTTACTCACTTCGAAGTCTACAGGGTGGCAAAAGACCATGTCTTACCTTTACCTTAGTAGGGCCCACACCTGTAGTCTGGAATCGCAATTCCTGAAATAAAGACGAACGAACACAACGAATGACGGTCGCAACTCAGTCCAAACGTAGTGTCATAACGCAAAACGCAAATAATATTATTCACACAAATCACATGCTGGAGTCACTTCATATTTCAACGCAGAAATAACCAGAAATTCAATATATAGTTCCTTTCCCAAGTCATCACTTCTCAGCTGGCGAAAGAATCCTACCACTGGTCTACGGATTTATGAACCGATCTAATCTAATTAAAAGTCACATTACTTAAAACGATAGGTTTACCGAAACACAGAAATAATGAGTATCAATTGCTGTCAACTTCACGTAACAATTCATAGCTAATTTCCAATAGATATTATGTTAAACATTAAATAACTCACTGCACTTTTTAAATATTACCAAACACTGTACGAGGATTATGAACTAATGCCTTATATCGTACCTGGTTAACTGAGAGGTTTCTACACTACGTTCACTGAACATTAAGATTGTTTTCGAAGAAATATAAAAATTTCATAATTTCAATTTATTGCTTAGAATGTACATATTTCACGCTTTCGGCTATGATAATTTTATCAGAATCTGAACAGAATTACTGTTGCATTGTAAAACAAACAAATTTGAATCGCTGGTATACATGAATTAAGCCGAACTGAAAGTTATGTAGTCACACGTAAATGTCCATAATTTCTGTAATTATTAACAAATTTCGTTGATGTTTTCACAAATTATTTCCGAAATATTGTTGTACAATTTGGAAAAGTTTTAGTACAGTATCACTTACACGAAAGAAGTTCTAGTCCAAAATGCATGATAATTAAAGAATCACTTTAAGCTTAATATTTTCGTGACGTCATTACAGACGATTACTACGTTATATAAAAGACGTTCTGAATAAATTTTGAAAATACAAAATATTGTTATAAAATATGATTTTTCATTGGAGAATAGTGGCTGGAGTTGAAACCAAAAGTTATCGAACCATGTTGAATAAATTATAATTTACTTTTAGCATCAAAGCGGTACGCAAAAATATTCGAGCAGACATGTTGCTAATTTGATCAAGTAAAAGAAATATACGGTAGCTGTCAAACATGGCTAACCGGGAATTTCGAATAGATATGGAAAAACGGGAGACGAGAAATTGGCATTTGATTATTGAAACCTAACGGACCGATATTTATAATGCAAGAATTCGGTCAATAGCGGCCCCATACTAAAATTTAGAACATATTATACATATTGATAAATAATCTTAAAACAAAATAAATAATTTAACACGGAGAAAATTTCGAAATGATGACGAAAAAGTCCAGATAGCACTTGTATCGGTTTTTATTCTTCTTAATATGATATATTATATTCTCCGGTATAGACGAAATCGAAAATTATATTAAATTTAGTTTTTACATCTACCTTTCGTAGACAGGGCTTGGGAAGTACAGGTGATGGAAAGCCCATGCATCTGGTCGCTTCGGTTTAAAAATTGGAACTAAACTAACATGGCGTGGGAGAGCAGTTCTCCCAGCAAACGGAGAAGAAGGCTGATTCACACCAATCAGCAAAAAACAAGTCACGAAGCATTGACTAGGGCCAATCAAAAACAAGCGTTAGATCCAAGTCATTGCTGCGTGACTAACGAAAACCTGAATGGATAACGATTAAAAATCCAAAGAAAAATCCAAGCGGAAAACGCTCAAAGAGTCTAAAACCAACCAAAGAGAATGAGCTAAAGAGAACACACTGAAAGAAAACAAAACGGAGACTAAGAAAAATAAAAGGGGAGAAAAATAAAAAATAAAAAATGGAACAGCAACTAGGCTGTTACACTAAGATGGCCACGGAATCTACACACGCTTCGCGGAAAACAGTTTGGTAATCTATTTTCTTTTTGCCACGCTACTATGAAAAAGTATGAAAAGGTAGTTTTATTGCGAAGAGTTAAGTTAACATTTTCAACGCTAGAGGACGCAGTCAGAAATTCTTAATTTAAAAAAGTACTTTAGGTAGAAATGTCTGAAGATCTTGCAAGTACTACCACAAGTTATCAGAACTAAATATAATTGCTCCATGTGAAGAATAAATAGAAGAATACTTTAAAAAAACTGTTCTTTAAAATAATTCTTATCAGCAGAAAAGCGCAATCGTTTTGCAAAGTTTTAAATACTATTTTAAGTATTTAATGTCTTACTAGCGGTCATCGTAACTCAGGTTTTGCTGAGATTTCATCAGCTTTACCTAGCGGATGTCTACATTAAGATTCCGGGTACTATATGAACGCATCCTTGTTCCGGAAGTGATCACCGAGGAACAGCATCCCTAAGTCATGACGAGCTTTGGCATTGCTGGCAGTTGAATCAATAAAATAAGAAAATTTAATGGAAAAACAAACTAAAAATGTCCTAATCTGAGAACTGTATTCGTTTCAGTAGCTATCAATTCATCCTTTCTATGAACGGCATCTGATTATAATGATGTCATCATATCCGTAGAAAAAAATACATAAATCTCCTGATTCTTTTAACTTCGTTCCCAATAGAACATTAAACGCAGGGAATTGGATGAATTCCCTCAACGAGCTTTAGAAATACTCAATATCCCAGTACTAAACAATCATTTTTTATTACAGTTACAAGTTTTTGCTCAGTTGTCGGGAAAAAAGTTATCAATTAGCGGAATCCAACGTGACTAACAGAATTCAGAAACCTTTCAGTTTCCAAAAATATTCAAAGAATGGTAAAAAAACCTCTACTATTATGCAGGTTCACATTGTGACTATTATTGAGATTAAGATTGTGATTCTGATTAATAGTGGAGAAAGTGCTTTAGTATTTCTTGCTTGAATATTTTTGGAAAGTGAAAGGTTTCTGAATTTTGTTTGTAACATTCCATTCGGTCAGTTCTCTGACTATTTTCAGGCAACTGGACGAATTTTTTTAAACACTGTATCAAGTCACCAATTGCCGTTGAAATATGATTTTGCTAAGTCTTTGTTGCCATAGGAACCAGAGTCTAAACAATCGTCGAAAAATGTAGGCTACGTAATACTATTGAGCAAAAATATGAAGTGCAACTTTGTGAATTACTCACCAATCACATTCCTTTTGATGGACAAAACCAAAATATTGAACACTCCTAAAAAAATATCTGAAAGTCACTATTTGCAGTGATATTTCTATTTCACCCTCTTTAGAAGTCCTCCCTGTATTGACGTATTCTGACAAATACGCGTACTTAAACTCTTTTTAATCAATCGTTCCTTATTGACGAAAAGTGTGCATTAGTAGCAGAGACCTCGTGCAAGTAATTTCAGCTTTCCAGCTGTTTTGTAGGTTCCAGATCGGTATCGACAATTTTGGTTATGTAACCCGCATCGTCTTTAGTCATCCTATCACCATATGTTTTGATTGTCAAGGACTTGTTTTGTACTTTTATGATAAACGATTTGGATGATATCCGTTTTAGAGCGGGTCAGTTTTCTTCTTAATTAGCTCAGAAAGTACCCAATCTCATGATAAAATCCGTTTGGCTTCAAAAGTTTAACTTCATCGTTTCATTGGCATGGACATGTAACTTGTTGTTACATATAGGTATTATGACTTCTAGGCAGTGATTCAGCCAGACCCTCCCTGTGGGAGCGTCGCCCCCCCCCAAATTGACGAAAACAGCAACACTCCCAACTTTAATATGTTTGCTGTGAAAAATGGATAGAAACCGTGCAAAACTTCACTTATACCGTCCTAATTTTGACTTTAAGCCCTCCAAATTGAAAATCCTGGCGAAAACCCTACTCCTAGAGGCGTATTTCTGTCGAACGTTGTACAAAGTTTCAATGAGGGAAGTGAATAAAAATGAATAAATGCTTATATTTTAATATTTTTAAGTAAATATTCGAGATTTAGTGAAGATAAGGAGAATGTACTTTCCATCAGGATTGAATACTTGTCGTTTGTAAGTAAATGTTTCTGTAGTAAGTTAATGCTCTGAAGGGAAGAAGAAAAAGCACTCGGAACTTGGAAGCATTTACTTAAATAAAAGTAATGATTGTCGACACCAACCAAGAAAACAAAAGACTGGGTTGGAGAAAAATAAAGAAAGAAAGACGTGTTCTCAAACAAATCGGTGTGCGTGAGATTCTTTCTCTAAACGTCAGATTGGACTGGATATGCTTGAATTATTCATGTGTTCTATTACTGAACCTTCTTTAACGAAATGTGTCACGTCAGAAGAATTAGAAAATAATATCAGTAGTTCTGCAGTTGGTAATAATAATATTTGTTGTCTCCTATATCATTCATAACAAGGGAGTAGAAAGAGTCGTCAAAGTTGTAAGTGAAACTATTACGTCAGTCTTTACAAGCAAAGCACGGGATGGATTAGTTCGTGCGAAAATAAAATCGAGTCCGGAAATGCCGATATTACGTTGGGAGTCCAACTGCTCACTTACAAGTAAAGTACCCGAAGTGAGGACTCGAGTTGCTCATCAAGTGATACCTTAAATTGAAGCTAGTGACGAGTATAGTACACCTGTGAAATCCTAGCTGCAGAGCTCCAGTAATAAAAAGGTTATGGCGGGTCAAAGTTCAAAGAGAAAGCGAATT
>JAGDQP010027401.1:7590-25038 GCA_022664845.1 Lepisma saccharinum
AATAACATATGATCTCAAAATCATGTGAATGTTTTTAAATGACGCAATATTTTTAAACTTGAAGTGGAATTGAAATTTGTAAAATAACCGAAAGTAATTGAGATGTAACTAGAAAATAATAGAGGAATACTATTTCTACAAAATAGTGAACCTATCAATTTATAAATATTTTGTTGGACTGTTTTGCTCAATTTAGAGTGTCTCAATTCTATGCCCACATTCCTATTTGCTACCTAAGAGCCATGAATTCTTGTACAAAGAGCGATTCACTTTAAATGTGGAAAATTTGTCCTAAAAGTATTCACAAACTTACGTTCGAATCGATGTTAGTTGCTTAGTTCCTCTTAAATTTTGATAAATACTGAATGTATATGAAGTCGAGAAGAATTATTCATAAAATCGTAGACAAAGAATACTTGATAATTTGGAACTTATTTTCAAACACTGACCCCTTGACATGCTTTGCAATGTTCCTTATTGACCTGCCAAATGCTGAAAACGTTTTACAATAATGTTCTGTTATGTTAAGAGACAAAAGCTCTATTTATATTTAGTACTACTGTCCAATAATTTTATGCTAGTAAAGTTTGAATTTGTCTAAAATTATCTCTATTTGGTAATATCAAATCAAAATTATACCAGGTAAAAATGCGTCTTAAATACATGTGAGGGAAAGGGAACCTTAAATTGTTGTCGTGAAAGAAATCTTTATATTGTGAAGAATAATTTATATTTTTCAAGTTTTCGAAATTTTGTTTTAAGGTTAGTCCAAATTGATTTAAAATTTGACGTAGATTGTAGGTACAAACTCGTGTAAATAATTGTCTTAAAATTGGAAGCAGTGGCTAGTACATAGTCGCGGACCTGAATTATAAAATAAATTGCCTATATTCTAACGTGAACGCTTGTCTTAGAACTGTCGACTTAGTTAAATATTCCAGATTATGTAAGTTAACGTTACCTCAGTTGGCCTTTTAGTGTGGGTCACTATGTAATTTCGTGCAGAATCTTTGTTAGAAGCAAATACTTACGTACGTTTAATAGGGTCAAGAGTGATGACCAAAATGACGTAGGTTTCCATTTTTTATCCACATTATTTTCCAAGATGGCCGCCGCGAGTACCCGCGCAAACCATGAACCTCCAGTTGAACACAAAACTGAATTTGGTTTCTAGTTATAGGTTTTTTGGATCAAGGAAAACGAATTTTCTGCTAAATTACGGATAGGAGTGATAAATTGTGCGTTACTGGTATCATGGCGGCCGCGAGTACCCGCTATAACCAAGAAACTTTCCAGCTGACCAGGTATAAATGTGGGTCACTATGTAATTTCGTGCAATTTATATATTAAAAGCAATATTAGTGTTTCATTTGAAAGAATAAGAATTACAGAGAGGAAAAAATATATTCTATTTTTTTAATCATTTACTTGGTCAGAATATTGCCGCCATTTTGAATATGTTTTCAGACCTATAAATAACATGACAATAAAAGCAAAAATTACCGTAACTCAAAAAAAGTGTATCGAACTGATAGTTACTTCACCAAATATCGTTAAACTAGTCTACAATCTACTCCATTTTGATGGTTATATTTTTCATTGTGACGTCATAAATAAGACGTTTCTGCTTCTTTAAATTTACATCTCATAAAAAATTTACCAATTATCTAATTCCGTGTATTTCTTATGCTGAAAGCAATTTTAGTGTTTCATTTAAAAGAATGTGTACTATAGACAAGGAAAACTAAGTTTCCATTTTTGCCAGTTAGTTAGTTCATCTTAATTTTGTCTCCATTGTAGAAAAAATCAGGCTTATATGTAACACGGTGATAAATTGCCAACATCGTTAACTATGCGCTGTATCGATAGTTCTGTTACGATATCAAATATATTTGAACTTTTCTACAATATATTGCATTTTTGTGGCCATAGTTTTTAGTATACCGTCACAGTGACATCAGAAACAAGAATTTTTTGTATTTAAATTTCCTTAAAAAAAAAAAAACCTCACCAAAACTCTGATTCAAGTACACAGAACACGAAGATACACATGTAGCGTATATCAAAACTGTCTTACGGAGAAGTACTATTTGCTGGCAAAAATGGACTTCTACATTCTTGTCACACAAATAAACTAAGATAAATATACCACATGAGAAAGAAGTTCGTATTTTGATTGTGTAATAGATTTGTATTAAATCATCATGTCATCAATGTCTTGGTCGGGAATGGGTGTGACTGAAGCTGTTTTAATGTTAGCACACATAGGGGTGTTTTTGAAACTGACAAAGTTCGGTACATGGTATCTTGTGTTCGAGACAGGAACAGCGTGACGTAGGCCTACAACCTCGCTTGCATCCACACTTCAGCAGATTGATGACAGCATCGGGGGCAGGTGGTAACAAGCACTTTACTGGAACAAACGTTTTCCCGTCTTGCAGTGTCCATCCGTACATTTCGGGAGATGGTAAATTTGGGTCACTCAAATTGCTTTGTTTCCATATCATAGCCGCATAGTGCGCGCGCATGATGTGAGGCTGTAAAGCGGATACAGGGTTGCGTTGGCGTTAGCTGTAACTTTTCGCTTTCAGCGCCTTTGTGGGCAAATAAGAACCATCGAAGGTCTTTGACTGTTGGTATAGTCGATTTGTAAAGCAAGCAAAAAATCGCTCGAGTTTCTTTTGTGCCACTGCAGAGAGCTCAGACTCGTACTTCCCCAGGCTACAAAGAGCACTTAGAATGTTGTCATCACAAGCAAGAAATACTTTGAAACAAAGTTCCTTGGTACGTCCAGCAAACCGACGTGTAATATCACTTCCTGTCATAGTGTGGAATCTAAGAAGAGCATCTGCGCGTGCAGGTCTCAGTTTGTTGTAATATTCCATCACACTAATTCTCTTCATATCAAGACATCTCCCACTTAAAACTGATGTAGAACGTGGAATCTCCAAGAATTTGTTTATCAAAAGAAGTAGCATGCCTGTGTCTGATGAAAACACGTCGACGATTGCATCTTTGTCGATCGATGTTGCATGTAAAAGTATGAGCGTGTTTGCCTCCTCATGATTGTGGGTCTCCAAAGCTACTGGGACCAGCATATTACCTTCAGAGCGAGAGCAGAACGTAACCATGAATCTTTTTAATGGGGTATTTGGTTTCTTGCTATGCTGAAGTAGCTTCTGTGCTAGATATGTTGTTAATTTGAACTTGGTCTTCGGGTGGGAAAGCCACTTCTTTAAGGAGATATTTTTGATATTAGCAGTGTCATGTATGCGTTTGGGATCCTTTAGTTCTTTTCATTCTCGTTTGGCTTTTTCAAAGACAATTGATCATACCGATCAAAGATAACCCTCACTTCTTTGTAGTTCTTTGCCATATCTACTGTGACTTTGAGAAATGACTTGGCAAAGTCACTGTATGTGTTTATTTCTGTAGTTTTCTTATTAGAATTCACGATGACCATACCATCCACGAGAAGTACTTTGTAATTACTTTGATTTTCTTCATGATCTGGAAGGTTCCCAGTTGGCTGACTTGCATATGTTGTATCTTCTACAATCAACTCAAGTATGTGCGCGATTTTACTCTTGTATGGTAATAGCAACAACCCGTCGCTTGAGAATAGTAATCAAGGAATGCAGCTGAATTCATAACTGCCGATGGTGTCAGCAAAGTTGATATCATCTCTAGACCTTGCGATGACAACTAGCCGCTGCAATAGTTCTCTCTCCTCCCTTACTTTTATCAGCCTGTCTTGAACTTTCATTGGAGTTGTTATATTAGTTGATTTGAAGGTTCCAATGTTACGTTTTGAGAATTTCTTCCATATTCCCACACTTCTGTTTACGAGTTGTTCATTTACAAATGTCCAAAAGGCTTCTTCTCCGATGCTATCTCTTTTAGAAATGTCTTTCGCAACTCCATCTGACATAGCAGCCCCAGTAAAGAAGTTGCAAAGTGTTTCTTTTCTCTCATCAAATGACTGTTGGTGCTGTACCATAGCGTTCTGAAGTTTTATATTAATTTTCCTTAATGCGTTTAATTTTCCTACTCGATAGTTCGTGATGTTCTTTTCTTTTCATATGCTCGTTAATTCCATGCTGAGAATTGAAAGCATCTACGATCCGTGTCAATTCGCTATCAACAGATGCCTGTCCAATGCAGCTTCATTTTGAATTATAGCAATCACGCCACCAGAAACTTTTAAAGTTCGGTTTTCATGTTCTTTTGCATGATCAGGACCTAATGACGAAAAGGCAATGGGGGACTTTGTGACGCAGAAGTTCCCTAGTTTGAGTTCCCGCCATACCTTAGGATGCTTTTCTTTCAAACTATGCATTTTTGACAAGTAGAGAGGTAGCATTCGGGCATAGTTAAGGTGATCATGAGCAGAAAAAGTACTTATTGAAAGCTTCGGTACTTTCCAAACGAAGTTCTCAGTCTCGTTCTCATGTAGCTCGCAAGTAATTCAGATTAGCTAGCACTTGATTCATGTAGTTCTTCATAAAGATTTGAGAGTCGCTGAAACCTTCTTCAAAGTTTTGAAACTTTTCGATGATGTGTTCCTTATCTATCATTTCGGAAACACGTGATACAGCATCCTTAAGATGGCAGCTCTGGTCTGAGATGCGTTTTTGTCAGCCTCATATGCTTCCGAAACCATAGTTGACAAGGCCTGCAGGTTATCGTGTTGTTCAGGACAAAACTGAAGAAAGTCTTCAACGTATAACTACGATACGCAAAGGCGTACGGTACAAAGGCAAGAGTGTTACAATATGAGCCTCAAGGCCTCGATACAGATGCTTTCCATTCAGGATTTGGGTGACTACAGAAGGAGAGTACTATCCAGCCTCCACCCAGGCTCGATCAATACCGCTGCTTTCAATGTATTTTCCTACAGCAGCCAGTGCCCACAGGATTACATGGAGCTCCCAAGGTCGAAATATGAACTGAGTCTCAATGTCTTCTCGTGACACCCACAACTTCATAGCCATTTCGTATAGCTGAAGATCCATCGAGATGCACGTAACATGGTCTGCTCCCAAGATGAAGCATGATATTTCCTTCAAAATCATGATCATAGTATACAGTACGCTGTAATCTGTAGGTGGCTGCCGAATCAAAGGTGGTACTAGAGATATGTTTGTGATTGTTCCTGGTGTTGAAAGGATGGAATTGAAAGACATTTGTTCAAAGACATTTGATGTGATACAGCATTCGCTATCCTTGTCTCCATTTGGAGTATTTTGGAATAACTTACGGACAGATTCAATTCCCTCATAACAGAAATAAGTTTCTTGCTTCGTAGCCTTTTGAAAATGTTCATAGCCAAAGCTACAGATAATGATGTTTCACGTGTATCATGGAAAAGAATGCAGTTATCCTTTGGTTTATATGACACCTGTCTGTCTGAGAGAAAGGATTGTACACTGTGTTGTACTAATATGGACACATTGCTGCTAGTTTTTGCTTCTCGTCTTTCACTTTGAACAGTGTGTGAGTCTTGAACAAGGCACTTGCAGAAGGTGTTAAGGAATGGAGGGCAAATGTTATCATCAAAGGATCCGTTGAATTTCCATGACAAGTGACCACTGAGTTCTCGTCGTAAAATGTTCGCTGCATGGAAAATAATACCACATCTTCTTTCAACTTAGACATTTTCTGGACCGTTGATATAGCGATATCTTTCGTTTTTGTGGGCATCACCTGCTCAGCAATCTTTGTTTTCTGGACGACTAAAATGTGCTTGTGGTAAGTTCTCTGCAATTAGTTTCTTGATATGTTATTGGTTTGTACATTGGTTTCTCCGGAATTGGCACACCATTTTCTTCGAGGATATTGAGGTATGTTGTGTGAATGTCACTCATATTGAGAATGACATTGTCCTGAAGGTCGAATACTTGATTAATCGCATTCAGAAGTTCGATTTCAGATACAACTTGCAAAACTTTGATATTTTCTTCAGGCTTCTTTCGGTCTATTTGGCGTCTACATTTAACAAGGCACTCCAAATGATACTTCATATCATACGCGACAGCAAGCAATGAATCATCATCATCATGCATTTTTCTCCAAGGATCACCACTTTACCCTTCTTATACTGCTTTCTCAAACCTAGCCTTTGCTCTGTTAATTTTCTTACTACTGGTTAAATTGCCGTAACACGCTTTGTGGAATGAAACATTTTTATCCATCAAGTTTTCAATCGTGAAATTGTTTAACCGGTCTACCAAGGAGCATATTCTTTCTCTCCGTACCGAACGCGAACTTTCGCACACTCAATCACTTTCACTATGGCATCTTTCGTGGGATTCACTATATAGTTCCTATAATCCTTGTTGCCTTTAAAGGTCTGACATATTAAGCACAGAGAGAAATCTGGTTTCTTCTTCTTTGGAGGTGTCCTTAAAGGTCCTTACATATTCACTGAGTGTTTACTTCGTTCACAGTACCATCTGTAAGAGAGAAAAAAATTAAACTTCTTTAAACATCACGACAGACTTAAATAATCATAAACCTGGGATTCACTGAAATATAACACTTATTTATGAAGTTTCTTTTCAGAATATTAGTGAGGCCCGTTATGTAAAGGTATGGGATATGCTAAGTTTAACAGCAAATTAGTTTACCCTCACCAGAAAATCTATAACTAGACGCCAAATTCACTTCAGGCTTCAACAGGGAAGTTTCTTGGTTTTCGTGAGTACTCGCGGCCGCCATCTTGGACGCCATGATACCAGTAACGTAAAATCGATCACTCCTATCCCTAGTTTCACAGCAAATACGTTTTTCCTGACCCGAAAAATCTATAACTAGAAACCAAATTCAGTTTTGTGTTCAACTGGAGGTTCTTGGTATGCGCGGGTACTAGCGGCTGCCATCTTGGACGCCATACTCGAAAATAGTATGAATAAAAAATGGAAACCTATCTCATTTTGATCATCAGCCTTGAAGCTATTAAACGCACATAAGTATTTGCTTTTAACAAAGATTCTGCACGACATCCCATATCTTTACATAACGGCCCTCACTATTTGTTCAAAATACAATATTGTACTAATAAAACAAAGTAACTTGTCCTTGGGACTAACGTAGAGTTTGGATGACACGTTGTTTTAAAGATTGGTCTCGAAACGATTGGTGGTCAAGTACGTATAAGTGAGGTCATAGGCAAGCTGCTACCTCTTCCGAAATAAATTCTTATTCTTCTTTGCAAAACCAAGGGAAGAACAAGGTCTTACGTAAAACAAGTATTTGCTATAAAATAATATAAAAGAAATGGTTACTAACATAATTATTATTTGTCATATCCTAGTTATAAAATGCAAGTGAAAAAATAAGCATGTTATATTCACAGCTCAAAGATTATTTTAGTAACTTCGCTCGAGGCGGCTTCGCTGTATTCAACCTTGAGGTTATCTTGTTATAAGACACGTGACTATGTCGGCGGTGGGAATGAGTTCTGTCTAAGATAATGCATGTAGTGTCATGTTCTAGTGATCTAATTCTTCCTGAATGTTCACGGTCGTTGTCAAGAAAATGTTCGCGTAAATTATACCTGAAATATTGCTATGACTTTAATTGAAATGAAAATTTTATTATTGGAAATTAGTAACGGTGACTAAAATTATTTGTGGGTCTAACGGCAAGAAATTATATGTACCAAATTTATAAAGTGAACGCTAAATTGGGAACTGTAAACAATGCTAAAAGTATCTATTTCCGTAAGTTAACTTCTTAATGCACCACAATTTTTCATAGTTCAACTACAAATTTTCAACTTAAAACAAAGAACTATTCTCAAAAATAACGTACAGGTTAATGTGACATTGATGTTTTAGCCGTATTGTGAATCTCGGGACGAATGTTGTAATCGTACATATACAGTATGTCATAGTCGAACTGTCACTATTTCGTAAGAAATTTTAAATATTTAACAAATGGAAGTGTGATTTGAAATGTTTTTCAATTTAGTCTATATTTTGTAAAATATCAGCAGTGTGAAAACCGTGAAATTAAAATTTGGGGTACTTCTTTATCGGGAATTTTGGAGAAGAGAAGACATTTTTCTCTCTCTCCTGAGAATCTTTTTAAGATTACAGCTCAGTAATGTATGCAGAGGTTGTAGTCGCAGCATGATATCTGTCGCCTGAAGCGATTTGAGAAGGCTGATCATGTGTCTTCGTAAGGGCACAAATGACTGTTGTTTCTTGTTATTTTTCTTGGAGGTTGTCTGCGACTTGTCGTATTTACGGGCATTTGAACAACTTTTGTGATCAGGTGTTCTATGAGACATGTTTGTATAATTTTCTCTTATCTTCTGGTTACTGTGATTGTAAACCTGTGGTCTACAAGTTGTTTGTAATTGCTATTTAACTTGGCAGTATAATTTCCGGACTGTTGTGTCTAAATGAATTAAGCGTTGCATCACAGAACGACAGTGATGATTACAGAAATGTTTTGAGGGTGGTTCATAACTGTGTGTGTGTTGCCGAAAGTGCTGTGGTCCATTGAAATTTGAATTTTGGGTCAAGGGTCGTTCTTCTGAAGACTGCGGTTGAGAAAAACAAGATAGGGAAAAACACATGGTGAAAATTTTGGAGAAACATATACAAGTAGTTAGTGCGAATGGCCGGATGGTACTAAGAAATAAAATGTCGGAATTGTACTAAGAAATTGGGACCGAACCTATAGTTGTTTCAAATAACGTCGGCAAAGGTATCTAGAAATTAGGTGCTAAACACCTTCTTAGAGACTGGGCTTTTAGGTAGAGCAAAGACAAAAATAATCATTTAATATCGACATTTATTGGAAGTCGTAGCTCAGATTATAAGTCAAATACACAAAGATTATTTAAAACAAAACATGGATTTACATAGGAGATGTCAATACATCTCGTCTACGTCGGAACTCTGGATCATGATTCAAATGAGAATTTACTTACAAATTTAAGCACATCGAAATATTGAATAGCAAATGAATTTAAAGAGCTCCAATTACCAAGATCACGCCAAATTGAATACACATACCAACATAGTTAATTTTAGAGAGAGCAGCATACCTTTCGAATTTAAGATGTTTTCTGGTGTGTTGATCTGTCGAATAATTTGCAGTTCGTAATCAAGAGTTAGAATTGTCACTTAACACTTTACGAGTGGCTCAAGCGTGTTTGAACCAAATATACAAAGTTCTGTAATTTTTCTAAGTCCAAAGTAGTTTCTGTTTTCGAAGATAACTGTTTGGCGAATCTTAATGTAGTAATTTGTCTAATGCAAGAGTGCAGACTTTTATCGAAGCCAGGTGGAATACTCAATGACGGTGGTCGAGCTTGTGAGCGCAAAGGGAAGTTTTTAGCTAATATTTATATCAGTCTATTGTCTAATTGGGACTATTGTCTAAGGAAGTACTGGGAACTTTCATATGGGAGGAAATACAACACTTCCTAGAAAGGTTCTTGTGTTAACATTCACATAAACAATAGTTTTTCAGATCGGCGCATGACAATCGTGTAGGACACTGTACGTAACAATTCTTATATCCTGTGTGAAGCAAGGTTAAATCCTGGTTATTAAGAAAAGTCTCCTTTCGTAAGAAAGTACTCATGAGAATATAAATTGTCTCACTGTCTCGTGCTGCTCTGTTTTGACTTGCGTAACTGTTACCTTGGAGCTGAGAATAATTTTAACGTTTAATCATGATCCATTACATTTTAGATGTCGAGAAACGAGTCTTAAAAAGACAACTCAATTTAACCAACATATCTTACAAACTAAAGACACTGTAACAACTAAAATTATGAAGATAATGAAATGAGTAAAATAATAAAATTTAAATATACAATACTACAGAGACCTGCAGTGTCTGTACTAAGAAATTGGCGATGTAATGTGACAAAACGTGAAATGGTCTTCAAAACTCGAAGTCGCGTTTCTGTGAAATAAAGTTCTATGTAATACACAATTCAGCTTTCGATGGTCACTTGAACATTCGGTTTTCGAAACTACCACCTTTGTTGAAACTAAGCTGAATAGGAAGCTTTCACACACTAGATGGTAGTAGGTATCTACAACTATACACCTCCCGCAAAAGACACGAAACTTTTAAATAACGTCGATTTTGGTGTCACATGATGGGAATGTACACGTTGCAGAATATTGTGCTGAACTGTAAAATTCCGGAATCTAGAGGAAATACCTACCGAGTGTTTAGTTACGAACCAAAGTACATGTGAGTTTTCTGCATGCCACTCGAACTGTGAAAAAGTTTGCTTCCTTTACGAGAAACAATGATTTATAGAAGATAGTGAACACAAAATTGTCACATCAGCAATCCTAACTCAGTATATACAGAACTGGCAGTAACTTTTAAACATATCTTCGTAATAATTATTGTAATTTTTTAAGCTGTCTTCAGGACTTCGGAGGGTCTGGTTAGGATGCCTGTCATTATGACCTCTTAGCAGCATAAATATTTTCATCAGATTTGGCGAATAAGTCATAGTAAGTTGTAATTCAGCAGCCCCTCACCACGCTGGTGTACACTACAATGGAGAAGAAATCTCATTTTGAAATGTTTTACCAACGCGTTTTATTTTCAAGATCAAGCTGGATCCTCGTCCTGCTTTCGCTCGTAGTGCAGTATCGTGAACCTGTTTTGTGTAGCAGGCTTCAGCGAGTTTGGCAGGATATCGAGTTGTCGGACAAGTACTGTCACGTGGTGTTCTCCTACGACAGGTAGAATATTAAGATAGTCATTGACATCTCGCTGACAAATCCAGATGCCTATTTGGAACAAAATTGTTCCCAAAAATAAAAATTTCAAGTAAGGAGACGCGAAGCAAAATAAAAACACTGTTTTTACACTGAATTTTAATTTCATTTTTAGGCATTTAAGCAACTGTGGCTCAGACCAGATAGATGATAATGGGATGAATTGGTTGAATGAAGAAAGTGGGAGGAAAGGGGAGAACCCCGAGAAAACCCACGTACACGGTGTTTGTCCACCACAAAGGCCACATGGCATTAGCAGGGATCGAACCGATGATCCCTAGAGCAAAGGTGAGCGCTTTACCATTGAGCCACCGTGTCCCGTATATTTACACTATTCCAAGACACACTTTTTCTTTCGAGTTTTTTTCTTCCACAAAATCAAAGTGCGTCTTACAAGGAGACCGTCAGCATTGTCATGCCGAAACCTACCCTCAAATTTTTCGTACGTTTCGAATACACCAAAATAACACTCCACACAAATTTGAGGTGCCAATTCAAAGTGCAAGTAGGCAAAAAAAAAAGTCAAAAACCGGACACTTTCCCAAATCCTTTCCCCTCCCCTATCCCGGCTTGAGCCTTAGATGCCTAAAGGCCATAAATACAATTCACATTTAACCAAGAAACATTGAAGGTGCGTCTTAGGCTCGCGTGTAGGTGATACTTTATCACTCTTGCAAATGGAATTGAAATGTAAGTAAACAAAGTCCATGCAATTATTGAAAAATCTTTGGTTTCCAAAGAAAAATTTAAAAGTCTTTATCATCGTGCCAAAAACCGTCAGCTCTGGTGGAGTGGATTTCCTTTGATGTCCCATCAAAGTAACTCATTTTTGTGTGTGGAGATTATTTTTATATATTTTTTACTTGATATTTCTCTGTTCGTCTTTTTTGTGTGTATGTTGTTTGCGTTTGAATATGTATTTTGGAAGTCTGTAAAATTTATTAACATAAGATTTGACAGTGTGCGACAAAACGCGAAATGTGGTTCGTGTATAAACGTCAAAATAAAGTTCTGAAATAGAACTACGAAATTGTCGTTTTAAAATGCAAAAAATACAGAACCCTACTAGAATCTTGCATTCTATCGCATTAAGTGATAAAAAAGATGCGTTTAATATTAGTCATATTTGTTTCCTTACTATTTCACTGAGACTTTAGTAGAAGAGGATCAATTGGAGGTACGTAATATATTAAAGAAGTATAAATAAGTTTTGATATTGATAATGAAATTAGCTGTGAAAGACGACCATGTGTTAGCCCTATAATTTCTTTCAGATGTAGAAATATGTTTGCGGATATATTTTTGTTGTAAAGTTTGATATGCAGAACTACGAGCAATTAAATCTACTATTTACGTAGGTAGCTTTCATTTTACGAGGCGTATTCATAGGAGTAACAAATAACTTTATACGCTTTGTACAAGGGACCGAGTAAATTTGCATGACCTTTATGTAAGAAATATTCAACTATTATAAGTCGAGAAATTAACACTTAATTGTATAGTCTACAAGGAATTTTCCTATATAAGTGCCTTTTGAAGTACGTCTCGTAAACTCCACCAGAAAGGTCTAACTGTGGACGTTCTAACTGTGTATTCCAAATTTTAGCTGATCTCCATTTCTAGATGAATTCACCAATGTAATATTTGAGAAAGGTTCTTTTTACCTACGTAGCGTGATAAAAGATTTCAATGTTGTGTAAATAATGTCTAAATAAGGTAATAAACACATCTGTAAAAAGTTAACTTAGTAAGTATAAAAATACGTAGGCGGACCAGAGATCTAAAACCTTCTCGTACTCGCCTTGATGCAGTTAATAAAACAAAGTTTCGTAGTCCGAATGTTACAAAATAGATGGAAATCCAGTGAGACTGCTCTATTGTTATAACTTCATAGTTCCTATACTCAGCTGTATCACTTTTTTTTTCTATCTTCAGTTCAATGCTTGAAATGGGTTAGAAAAGGTAAGGGTACACTTGTACCTAGTGGCGGCGATTGCCCATTGAAAGTAAAGGCAATCACCTCACATTAATAAAAACGTAGGGGGTACGTCAAATCCAAAATTAAAAAGGTAAGGGCATGCTTCCCCCCCCCCCCCCCCCCCCCCCCCACTTGAGATTCAGAATGTTACGTTAATTGAACTTAGATTGCATCAGATATGAAAAGGAGTGTGCAATGGCCGTTAAGCGATTACAATGAAGCAGCTCCCACGATAAAACATGTGTAGTAATTACGACAGAAAATAGTAAATAACATGAAATGTGTGACTGTTAGTAGGCATTTCTAAGATATCATCAATTTGAGGAACTATTTCTTTCACGGTTTTTTTCGTAAGTCTGAACCTTGTAAAGAAATCAGCATCATTTCAATTTTTCAAAATAGTTTGGACGTCTCCGGATTGTTGGAATGCGCCTCGAAATTTAAATATTCTAAAAACATTTTATCGTTCTCCTCGTACGAAGAGGATGAATTTGAATTCACATGCAACATATTTCACAAAATGTTTTGAATCCAACAGTTAGCGTGCGATTTATTAGAACCCATTCATAAGTTCCCAGTCATAGTTAACACAGCAGATAACGTACTATATCAGCCGGCAGGCTTCCCATGATGCTGCGTTGCTACATAGTACCCTCTGGTCTTTTACTGTAGGAAACTCTGATTTTGATGCTCTTTACTTCCATTCTTTATTAACAAATTATTGAAATTATTATTGAAAGTATATCATAACATTATCAACTACGTCTTTGTCATATTAAATTGCATGCAAAATTACTAGACTCCACAAATATTATCAATAATAATATAAATTTTCAAACAGAAACTATATTATATTAATACAGCACTTTAGCACAAAAGCACAGAGCTAGTCAGGAAATCACAAAAGAATAAAGGATAAAAATGCAGCATTATGGTTAACCCGTATGTTATGGCCAGGTGGTTTGTGTGCCGGTCGGCCAAGTGACACTGGGAAGGTTGAGCGGCAATTCAGACCCTGCTCTTGGCCACAGTGGCTCAGTGATAGAGCGCTCACCTTGATTCGATCGCGGCTCGTGCTCATCTGGGCTTTGTGGTGTAGGAACACCGTGTGGTGTGTTTTCTCGAGAGTCTCTCGTTTCCTCCCACTTTCTTTATTCCACCAATTCCCCCATCATTATACATTCAGCCTGAACTAAAGTTGACCACAAGGCGTTAAAAGTTCTTTTTATAATCAAACTCCTGCGCAGGCGGATCAGAGACCATCCCCAATGAGGTTCTTCTTCATTTTCCTCAGTCTCACTTGTGAATGGCGGAATGCCGGGAACTACAATTACCTTGGGCGCCGAACCACGCCACAGCTTGAATTCTATGCACATACCATGAAGTGAGGGGTCCCTCGCCCCCCCCCCCACACACACACACTCAACCGGCCCACTCCAAGCCTTCCGATTCCACAGTAGTGAGGGGCCGCGGTGACTCAATTGGTAGATCACTCTCTTCTGGTGCTAGGGGTTGTCATATCGACCCCTGCTCATGCCGTGTGGATTTTGTGGTGGACAAACACCATGTGCTTGAGTTCTCTCGGGTTTCTCTCGTTTCCTCCCACTTTCTTTATTCCACCAATACATGCTATTATCATCCATCCGGCCTGAGCCAAAGTTGCCTAAAGACCTTAAAATTAAATTCAGATTTCACAGTAGTCACATACGGTTACCGATGAGGTCTGTTTATATTTACAAAATTCACATTTTAATTCTAAAACCCGAATAAACCCGCCTGGGCCCAGGTGGGTTGGGTTGGTTTGTTTAAAAATTACCCTGGTTTGACCCTGACAGTCACGTGCAGTCCGTGGGTCTATAATCTCCAGCATTGTGCGGAAGCATAATCAATCTTCAGTCACAATTGCCTCAACAGAATTCAAAGCTCAGTCATCAAGTCCGAATGTCTCTGCTCTCGTTCCAATCCAAGAATGCTTTCGCAAGCTTGGCGTGTCAAACACAGTATTAATCGTTGAATTGAATTGAATTTATTTATGGCCTTTAGGCATCTTAGGCTCAGACCAGTGTACGGTGAGAGAGGATGTTGGAAGGTAGTCGTACAGGGTCTAGTTTTGTGGGTACTATCCCGGCATTTGCCTGATGAGACTGAGAAAAAAAATGGGAAAAATCTTAGGATGATTGGGCACTTGGATCGTTCCCGGGACCTTCCGATTGCTAAAAAGCAAAAATACTGATGGGGCGGAAAAAGTTATTACTATTTTTTCTGCATCATGATTAGAATGTCAAAATGTGTGTGCATGCAAATTTTGGCAACCCGAGCGCAATTGCTTGCATATTGATCCATATCGATAGGGCATTGTATTTAGGAATAATTTGTATGTATTTAGGTTTCATTTTCGTCGTTATTTCGAGAAGTGGGTGTTTCCAGTCTATTGTATCATTACCCTGTGCTAGTGTCACATACCTGTACACTTACTTATCTCTCACAATATTACATTTACGGCAAAACTGACTTCAGAAACGTATTTCTCGTAAATTCTAGCCCAGAATGACATACTACACGACCCCCTTGCCATTTAAAAAACCAATCGAAATTCAAGATGGCGGCCATGAAGAATTGCCCTCCACAAGGTAGTGCCTTCCACCCAGTACCCATTACTATGTATTTGTTTTCCATTTCTTTCAGCAATTTTAAAGTACACTGGTATTACAACACTTTTATATCACTCTCCACAGACAAGGATCTGACCATTGTATCATCAATATATCCCAAACCAATTGCTTGGGTTGCCAAAATTTGCATGCGCACATATTTTGACATCCTAATCATGACGCAGAAGAAAAAAATAACTTTTCTGCCCCATCAATATGTTTGCTTGTTAGCCAACGCTCTATTATTGATGGATTAAAAAGAGAAAAAGTTACAAATTTTGTTCCGAAGGAAGACTATATTGATTATGAGACAAACCTAAAACTCGATTTGGGTGAACAAAATGGGTACGGTGAGGAGACATTTGAGAAGCGTTTTTATTAAGCAATGGAAACATCAAGCAAGAACCACACCAACAAAACAGACGAAAGGGAAGTGAAGTGGACAGTAATACCTGAACATGGAAAAATAAGAAGGAAGTTAGAAAAAATAATTCAAGAAATTCAAACTTGCTCGCACCGCCACGTAACATAGCTAGCATATAGTCAAACTAGAAAAAAATTCCCAAATATTGAAAGTAGAACGAAATGTGTAATTAATTATACCGAAGCATACATAGGCAGTAAGAAATAGAGTGAAAAACGTTTTTGAGACACATAAAGCATGTAAAAATAGAAATCTACATAGGAACTCTCGTCCAATAACAAACACATCACGCTATTAAAAATGCGAGAGTAATATATAGATTTAAATAGGGAATTATTAATAATATAAATAAAGCATACTGTACAAGAAGAACAAAGAATAACCGAGTCGCCGTAGCTCATTTGGTAGACTTCGCATTCGGGAAGTCCTGGGTTCGATACCAGCGGCCAACAGTCTTGACTAAGATTTTCCTCAGTCATCAGGTTATTTAGGTACCTTCATCGTAGGTCTTGGCCGACTCTTCCCACATACTTTCACCTCCCGGCCCAGGCTGAGCCATAGATGCCTAAGGTCTATAATTCTTTTCCAGTAGAGAAACCAGAATTAAACCAAGATCTAGGCCATATATCAAAAGCTTTACTATAAATAATCCAAAAAGTGTTGTACAAAAAGTTAGTATCAAGACAAAAAATAGGAACTAGTCATAATAACAGGAAGAAAGAAAGAAATCTAAGTGAAAAAATGTAAGTTTAGTTTAGTTTAGTTTATTGGCTTCTTTTACATGGCGAAGTTAAGGCTGAAAGAGCCGTAAGTGATCCAGGTCCAAAAACGAAAGAAGTATGGAAACATACCATTGAAATTACTCAATAAAAGGAGAATAATGGAAATAAATTAATACTGTAATCCATATCGTCCTGGATATGTTGTACATACAGGAAAGATGTTCGTCCAGAAGTCAAATGCAGTCGTCCTTGTTTAAATGCGAAGTAACCTCAGCCAAAGGGCGTTGTAAGTAAAACACCTTGATAGAGTCTTTATGCAAGGCTTCATTCATTCTACTATGAACTCCTCGCCTCCCATCATTAGGTTGCAGTCAGAAATGACTCATCAAACCAAATCACATGTTTCCAGTCGGTAGTCAACAATGTGGTGCCGAACCCATTACAACCGTGTTCATATGCGGCAACCTCTGCATTGACTGGAGCAGTTCTTGCGTAGTTTGAAAGCGATGTATTTTCACTAAGCTTGACGCACGGGACTGCTGTAAAGCTTGTTATTCGGCCGCTGTTACTACAAAGAATAGCGTTTGACTGCTTTGTACACCACTACTGGAAGAGACGTTGAATGGTTTGCTTAGACACACTTGCAAAGCTGGTCTATTCTTCTGCGTCGTGTCCTTTTGCTCTCCCTAACCGTCTTTTTACTCCCACACCATTTTCTTGGAGGATATTGAGGGATGTTGTGTGAATGTCACTCATATTGAGAATGACATTGTCCTGAAGGTCGAATACTTGATTAATCGCATTCAGAAGTTCGATTTCAGATACAACTTGCAAAACTTTGATATTTTCTTCAGACTTCTATTTGGCGTCTACATTTAACAAGGCACTCCAAATGATACTTCAT
>JAGDQP010027402.1:4640-25038 GCA_022664845.1 Lepisma saccharinum
AATAATAATAATAATAATAATAATAATAATAATAAGTATTATTATTATTATTATTATATTCTCGTGTCATGTCATAAGTAAGTTCTTGAAGCTTGCCCTCATTCATTTAGGAGTGTCGTATAGTACAGTTTAGTAGTATACAATCGCTTGAATACATTTGTGGAGATTGTTCTTGGGATTTGCATCCATTCGCCTGTTTTTATACAACCCAGTTTCACTAAAACAAATGCTGGAATATATCATATTCCAGGATATGCTATTTTTGAACCCAAACATGTGCAAAAAAATCGCTTTTAGCAACACTTGGAGCATTATGGGATAATAGGTGTAAATATTTTTCATTTCTTTTGTAAGGCATAGAAACTTTTACAAATAAAAAGAAAAGGAATATTTGTGTAGATATAGCCTATATGTCCTATCCGTCACGACATATCCTCATGACATAATCGAATATCACATGATACCATAAATTATCTAGTCCTATTTTCAGATAAAGAATTGAAGGAAGGAAAGACAGAATATTATCATATCCAGCCGTTTTCTATTCACTACTGGATGAAGGCCCCCTTTCGCTTCCACATATCTCGATCTGCTGCTATCCTCATTCATGTAGCTCATTAAAACTTTGATTTCATCTACCCAACTTGCACTTGGACGTCGTTTGGAGCGCTTCTTATATTTGTCGTCCATCTTCCATCTGCTCGTCTAGCTATGTGACCGGCCCATCTCCACTTCATCTTTTTCGCAGTCTTGATTATATATTCTACGTTTGTTTGTGGACGAATCCATTCGTTTGTCTTTCTATCCCTGCTAGTGATTCCTAGCATGCACCTCTCAATTGCTCTTTGTGTGACTTAATATTTGAGTCGTTTGCGCATTCAATGTCCACGTTTTCCCACCGTACATGAACACAGGTACGACACATTAATTACATATTTTACGCTTGAGACACATTGGTTGTTGAAAATAAAGTTTAGTCTTTCAAACGAGCTCCACGTCACTTTACATCTTCTTTTTATTTCATCCGTCAACTAGACATTCAATATTTTGAGCTGGGCTAAGTAAACATACTCATCTTGAATTTTGACAGCATCACCGTCGTTTCTTTACTTTGGGAATACAATGGATAACATTCGTTGTCCGTCTTGCATCTGTTCGTCTAGCGATGTGACCAGCCCATCTAAACTTCATCTTCTTCGCAGTCTTGATGAGATCTTCTACCTTTGCTTCTGCGCGAATTCATTCATTTGTCTTCCTGTCCCTCCTGGTTATTCCTAACATGCATTTCCCCATTACTATTTGTGTGACTCTTGTCTTTGAGTCGTTTGCGCATTCAATGTCGACGTTTTATAACCTTACATAGACACAGGTACGACACACTAATTATATACTTTACGCTTGAGACGCATTGGTAGTTTGGTTTTGAAAATTACGAGTAGTCTTCGCCATTTTACGGTTTTTATTTATTGCATCCGTCAACTTCTCATTCGATGTTTTGAGCTGCCTTAGGTAAACCTACTCATCAAATATACCTATTATCTCTCAGTTAATCTTGATTTCCTTCTTTTCAGCATGTCGATTGAACATTTTTCTTTATTTACTTAAATTCACTTTAAGGCCTATTTTCGATCTATCATTACGCAGTTTCTCCATTCTAGTTTGTAGTTCATATGAACTTAAAGCAAACAAGTTTATATGATAGATGATGAAGGTATTCGCTATTGATTTTCATTCCAACTTCATCCCAGTTTAAATTCTTCAATACTCCCTCTAGAACCATGCTGAGGAGTCCTCTAGTGCTAGGAGGCTACCTTTGTTTTACAGCCCTGCCTACCTTGTAACAGATGACATCTCTCGACGAGCATTCCCAAAGGGACTAGGGTTCGTCCCTGTTATGGTGCAGGGACGTGGCAGGTAATAAGAAGAATGACGCCCCTGATTTGTCGATTATAAATAACTGTTGATGAAGATTAAAGTGCTTCGGACGCCAAGCAGCCGGTTATTGCTTATCAAATTAATCCCGTCCTCCTGGAAGGTAGGCAACCCACTCAAATTATTTATCCAACGGTCCACAAAAATTAGCATTCCCTACGTTGAGAACAAGGTTCGCAGTGTTTGTCCAGATCCACAAGCCAAGAAAGACTCTAATCAGAATTTGCTGCAAGAAATAGTACACAATTTCTTGTTTCGTATACTAGAGGTCTCGGGATCAATCCCTAATTCAATAAATAATAGTATCAGAAGTTCCATTAGATAAATTCTTGTTTATTGGTAGTTAATTCAGTTTCTATCGTAGACTCAATTTTACTATCTTCGCTGAATCTTGATACTCTAATTGTGAAGATATTACCCAAATCATTTTACAAATCGCAGTCCCTCCAAGAGCAGGGTATGCTCTCGGATCAAATACACAAATCGGGCTATCTAGGTACCGAGGATAAGTACCCGGCAAGAGGTTTCAGGGAACGCGATTGTCTCTGTTTAATGCTCAAACACCAAGATGAGCAATAAATTTCAGTTCCTATCCTCATATTAGAAAAAATAAAATAAAAAATCCAGTACTCTTTCAGGTAAACCAGCTATTCTTGGTGTTTGAATTCCCTGGCTGCTACAAGTTCAGCCAAATACTACGCTACAGATTAGAGCGTGCTTGTCTGAAGATGTATACTTTCATTTAGATTAATATCTCATGAATTTACTTCTTTATATAAAGCAATGCAATATCAATACTCGTAATAAGCAGCACCTCGAGGATAGAAGCTAACTTCTTATTCCAAGTATTTGCCTCTCGAAGACTGTCTAAAAATTACAGATTAGACCACGAACGTCCACTCAACGAAAGGAGAGGGTCTCAAAGAGTTCCCGAAGCTTTCTTTTCCCCAAGCTACCAGGTGTATGCATAAGTTTTTGCCGGTTTTTGTGGTAAAGAAAACACGTAATTTTGAAGGAAAATTAATTTTGTTTTATTCAAAATATTGGCCATCGACTTCTACACATTTCGCCCATCTTTCAGGTAATTGATGCATACCATGCCAGAAAAACTGCTTGTCTTTTGCGGCAAACCATTCGTCGAGCCATTTTCCATCGTCTTCGAAATTGCTGAAGTGCTGCTCTGCGAGCGCGTGCCCCATGGATGCGAAGAGGTGATAGTCAGATGGAGCCAGGTTTGGGGAGTACGGCGGGTGCGGAAGGATGTCCCATCCAAAGGATTTCAAGGTGTCTTTCACTGGTTTTGCTGTGTGAAACGGCGCACTGTCGTGTAACACAATCACTTTGCCATGTCTTCGGGCCCATTCCGGTCGTCTTTCGATCAATGCGTGATTTAAATTAATCATTTGTTGGCGATAGCGTTGTGCATTAACGGTTTCTCCGGGTTTCAAGAGTTCATAATACACAATACCGCTCTAGTCCCACCAGACACAAAGCATGGCCTACTTGCCGAAGCGATTTGGTCTTGGTGTTGAAGGACCGGTTTCGCCAGATGAAAGCCACGATTTTTTCCGCTTCGGGTTTTCAAAATAAATCCATTTTTCGTCACCAGTCGCAATTCGATACAAAAAGGATTTTCTTTCGCGGCGTTGAAGCAGCATTTCACAAGTGACTTTGCGTATTTCATTTGACGTTCATTCAAATCGTGTGGGACCCATTTACCCAGTTTATTGATCTTCCCCATTGCTCGTAAACGTCTGCTCATTGTTTCTTGTGACACTTTTAATTCTTTAGCCAATTGCTGTTGAGTTTGAGTTGGGTCATCCTCCAATAACACCTACAATTGCTCGTTTTCGTACTTTTGTGGTCTACCAGAGCGCGTAGACTGTCTACTACTGTCTTTCACATTGAAATCACCACTTTTAAATTGTCGAAACCATGTCTCACATGTTCTAATCGATGAAGCGTGTTCACCACATGTTTCTACCAGCAGACGATGACTTTCAACAGTCTTTTTATTTTCATTAAATAAGAAAAGTAATGCTTGCCGCAAATGTTCTTTTTCAGGCAGAAATTTCGACATGATCACTGAACGATGAAACAGAGACGCTAGTGTTCGGCAGACTCAACTTGTGTGTGTTTGTAGTTTAATGTCAGACGAATAAAATGACGTATGTGTCAAATGAATACGCTGCGTACTTTTCGCTGGCGCCATCTCTTAGGTAAACCGGAAACTACTTATGCATACACTTTGGTCGACTTTTGCTGCCTATCAAAGTACGTTGTTATTTTTATTTAAAATGCGAGACTAAACACATGCCCCCAATATTAATTTATGTACGAGTCAGCTACCACTGTTGTAAATTTAAATAATTGCCCAAAATTTCGTTTGCGTAAAAGAAACAGGGGTGAGATAGCTTAAGAAAATTAATTTTTAGAGCTTCTTCGAGAGTCAAATACTTGGAATGTTAAGATATCCATCTTAACTGTTTGTAAGATGGTAGTAATTGATTTTAAATTTAATTTGCCTAAGAAGTAAGAAATTGAAAAAAATTGAAGTTGACCTGGATGCATTTCGTTTGAATATAATTGATATATGTTTGTGTTCGATAATTTGTGATTTATTTCAGGAATCCAAAGATGATTCAAAAGTTTGCAAAGTATTACGATAATGTTTCTAATTAATTAAGAGATATATTTGTTTAAATTTCAATATGGGAATTCGTTGTTATATCTTTGCTGCATATTTCAGTGGGAGGATGTAATTGTTTTTCAGTTTGTGTGAAACGCCAGGAGAGTGTTGTGCAAGGAGGAAGAGAGGGGTACTTGTTGCTCGTACATAATAAAGAAGTCTTTTTAATTACGCCCCCGCCGTTTTTTCTTTTTGCCCTGCGGATTGGAAGATTTCAATTGGAAGAAAGAGCGGAGCCCGCTCATGCGTAGCCTTTGAGATATAGTTCGAGAGGCGGAATGAGGTAGTCGATAAATTGAGGAGCCAAGTATGATTTTGGGAGAGAGGCATTCACACACATAGCACTTGGTGGACACATTCTGAGTTCGACGTTTGTCAGTGACTGGACACGACTCTCACCTGCTTTAGGATATAGAAGCTATGGAGGAGTGAGTGAGTGATAAAAAACAATGCTTCCAAGACTTTAACACCCTGGAATTTCTTTTTAGGAAACAGAAAAAATAAAAAAGTGACCTTCGCTAAGAATTCAATATGAACGATTTCTCAGCTGCTTTCTAAAAAGGCTGCAAAGATGTTTAAGAGACTCTGAAGCGGCATTTCCTTTTAATACTTAAAAGGGGGAGAATGCGATTTTGTTTTTTATTGATTTTTTTTTCGGCTGACAGGTGAGATACCTTCTACTTTAGTTTTGTTGTTTAAAAATGTTAAGTATCTCGCTCATTGTGAGCAGTGGGCTTTGGCCTAGATAAGTGGTTTTCAAGCGACGTAGTGGTACCGGTCCGCGGCGGAAACTTCGAAGATTTGAATCTTAGTACTCAGATTTTTCGTATGTTTGCACTAGGAAAATGTCTATATATCTTCAATATCAAATGGAATATTATCTGAGCTTCTCACCATTTCAAACTGTGAAACGTATCCAGATTATCATATTGTCTATAAGTACTGGACCGCTCGATGTATTTGAAAATGTGATGAGTGTATGAAATCAGGGAGAAGAGTGGTGAAATAATCTCGATCGTCCACTTACAGTCAAATCCAATATGGACCAATTTTGTTTTGTTTCTTACGTTTGTTATCGCTGTGGGACGTTTTTAATTTTTTGTTTTAATTGTTGCAAGCTAGTAGAGGTGTGCAAATTATACAACATGGCCGCCACGCGTAACGTCACATGACCACCTTATCTATTGACCTTTTTGGACTCCCTGATATTACGTTATCTGTTGACGTAGTGATATATGGTTATAACTTGACTTACTGATATCAGTTGACGTGTTGGCTTACACATGATATTAATAAAGTATAGAATATATAGAATATATAGAGGGCGTTGATGTATTGATCATAAATAGCTTGAGCTTCACAGTCATGGCTAAGCAGCAGTAGGAGCAGCATCAGTCCGAGTGTTATCAGCAAGTTATAGACTTAACATCTGAGGATGATGAGTTAGTGGAAACATTATCATTACTTGATAATGTAAAAGAGGATAGTGGAGCAGATCGAACAATATATACTTTGTTACGATCTAAAGTAAAGTCTGAAGAAGAAGAAGAAGATCGTCGATCCCCATCATTATTATCATCATTTTCCAGTGTAGTAAAAAGGAGAATAATGATGACGAGGAGGATATTAAAGACGTTTATTCTTATATAATTCCTAAGAAGAAGCATGAACAGGAGAGAAAAAAAACGTATATTAGATTGAGTGTATCCTGTAAAGAAACGTTTGTTTTTTGGAAAGCAGACATCCCTAGTAGCAGCAGGAGGGCACTAGCAGCAGCAAGTGTAGCAGCTTCACCAGGCTCATCAACTCTAGTGAAATCTGCGGGAGCGATAGTCAAATCGTTACCTGTAGTACCAACAGCAGCAACAGCAAGAGAATTATCTAGGGTTCCATTAGTGAAAGTAGGAGCACGTAGAAAAGTTGGAGGAAGGGATCAAACTCTGAAGTGTAAGTGTAAAAAACAATGGGTAGATGAAAATTGTGTTAAAAAGTGTTAGGCAAGTGGAATCCTGAAACCCCCTTGATATATGAAGGTTGTTTCTATTATGAATACAATAAAATAGGTCATGCATGTTTAGGATATGTAAATGGTGAAGTTGTAACAGGCGAATAATTTGAGGAACATTATGGAAAAGCAGTCTGGCGAAATGTTTTCAAATTATCTTCATTAAATGAACTGTATGAAATATGTAAAGATCATTTGGAAGTGATTAGTGATGATGATGAAGTGAGAAGAAAAACATGAAACTTGGTCTTTTTCGTGTGGTAAAAGTGTACATGTCTACTGTAATGGATATGTTTTTAGAAAAAGATAGAAAGAAGAAAACGAGTGAGTGAAAAAATGTCAGACTTTCCGTGTTCATTTTGTGGTGGTGTGTATATAGCGGAGGGATGTGTTGTACAAACTTTTGAAACATATTTAAAGGATAATCCTATTCAATATAATAACTGCAGATTAAAGATTCCTCAAAATAACTGTATATTTGTGTGGAATACAGGGAAAGTACTATCAAAACATTTAGTGAAAGAAGTGAATGATCATAAACTGTTTCTTGAATACTATAACATTTTCAAGACACTGTGTCATGTAAGTATTTCTTTAAATATTTTCTTTAAAAGTGGTAGAGAATTAGTACGTAATAGTGAATTCATTTCGCAACTGATACCCACAGTTATTCACGAAGTTTTCAGTAGAGAAACCTATAAACATATCTTCAACACAATACATCAAGGCTTCAAATTTTCTGCACATTAATTTATCATGAAATAATTTTGTATAGTATCTTGTGATACTAGTCTTTTATTCCACTGTTAAGTGAAACTGCCTTGTGAAATTACAGAATTAGGGCTAGGGTATCAAAAACAAATAGAATGGTTAACACAAAACTTTCATAATTTAGAATGGGACATTTCAAATGGATACAATGTTAGACATATTCGAAGAATAATATTTCAATTGTGTTCAAGTCAAGCTACATTCTTTTGTAAAGGCGTTGAAAAAGTACAGTGGATTAAAAAAAACTATTTCACTTGAAAAGTGTTGATAATGTGAATGAAACAGAATGTTCGGCGTTGAAAACATTGACTTTAAACATTGGTATGTAAAAGTGCACTTATCATGACCCTGTGGAAGTTAATGCTTGTGCACTAAGAAATTGTTTACAATTGCAGTACTGGATGGAACATGAACAATCAAATAATCTTGTAGAAAGCCTATTAGCCATGCAAATGTAAGAAGAATGTGCAACTTGTTTTTTTTGTAAAACACTTTACTTGATGTTCTTAATAAATAATATACTCTATATTTATTTATTTTATTTGAAAATAACCTTATTCATAAGAGGATTATAGTAATCATATAAATAAAAATTATTTGTTTCACTTTACATTAAAACTTTTATTTACAGTTTTGTTTTCGTTTTATAATATTTTTTACAAGTGATTTTGCAATGACATCATTTTTCTTAAGATTTGTACTAGGAAAAATAGATATTACATTTTTTCCTCGTACACTGAAATAAATAAATACAATACAGAATAATCCACAAAGTATAGAATCAACGTGTTGAACTGGAGTTTTATTCACTTTATATATTTTACAATTACGTTTAAAAAAATTACAATTTTTTTACTAGGTACATTTCCAAACTACCAAAATATTCTCCTCGCCCATTTTAATCCCTTTAAATAGCAGTCCAGTGTGTTCCAGGAGAATATGATGGACTTAAATTAATAAAGAGTGCCGCTGGATTTTCAATTTGTTTAGGTAATGTGTCTGATGAATAAGTTCCAGTAAGTGTTATGGCACTGGCAGAGTCCTGCAGCACAACTTTTAATATTTCATCAATCCACATCTGAATTAGTTTCACTAATTAGTGTTGGTTCATACAGTGTTCTGTTTTGAGGTTAATATAAAATAACGTAAATGATGATATGAGAAAAACTTTGCATACTCTAAAGCCTCTTTTAACGCACACCGAAAGTTGTAAATTGATGAAGAGGATGAGCACAACTTTGAGATGCAAAAGCTAGAGCATTATATTTTGGGCACTTAATATCTTCTAAAGTTTTCACTGTTCTTTGTATAAGAGACTCTAGAAACGATTCTCATGCTTTTCCATGAGTGTATACACTTTCACTGTAGGAGGTATACCTAGTAAGTATGTTTTTAGCTTCCTTGTACTCTACTTCGCCGTCAATCCTGTCTAAACCAAATACATGCTGACTTAAATATTCATTTTCAAATCGTAAACTTCGAATAGTAATTTTTGATATTGGAAAAAGATTTTTGAAAAGCCAGGGTTGAAAACTATTAGGATCAGGATGATATATGGCTAATTCTTTAACTATGAATTATTTTCTTCGCTACACTCAAACGCAGAAAAGTGTACGACGGTCTTCATGGTCAGTCTCAAACTGAGTTAAATTTAAACTACGTTATCGGTATATATATTTCTAACTTTATCTATTTGAATAAGGGAATCAAATTGAGTGTGAACAATACATGTAATAGAATGTGCAAGATTTTCACTGAACTCTATTTTGAGATTAACAGGAGAGTCCTTAATAATATCCTATGCAGAATCATCTAAAGTAGTAGTAGGAGATAAAATAAAAGCATAAAGAGTATATTCATTAGGGTAATCAGAATATGTGTTCGTATGACTTACATTTTCATGAAATATACCAGTTTCAGACAACAGGATGTGATAACTTCGAACGTATAGATGATTTGGATAATCAGAGGTAAATGGAGTGAGGGATAAAATTGGGAGTCAACTTGTACTTGCAGCTTATTAATATGAAAAGCTTGAAAGTTGAATGGATTTTCATGGTATTTTCCATTGAGTCCAGTATTTGCAATAAAACCTATAACGGGACCTTTTGCTACATTTCCAAGAAATATATTTTCTAGATTATAGGATGTAACATTTGCAGGAATAGTGTATACTCTTGTTTCCACTCTAGTTAATGATAATTTTGCTGCATCATGAGTCATAAAAGTGTTTAATTGTAAAGCTAAATCACCAGAAATATTAATGCGTTAAATGTATAAAATAACGTCTTCGAGATGAGCTTTAAATTATGAATTTTCAGCAGCCATTAAACAGAATGCATCTTTAGTACGACTTAATTTTATACGAAGATTGACTTTATTTGGAAGAATATGATTTAAGCCAGAAATATCTGTATGAAGTCGTCCATACATATCAAAGGAAGCACTACCGGCAATAATTGATTTCCGTTTATAAAAAACATTATTTTCATCGAGAATATTAAAATGTCCTGCAGTATCCTTATACCATAATGCTGTGGTTAAATGAGTTTTACTTGCTTCTTCAGAATAATTAAATAAATTCTCAAAATATGATCTTAATGGATATGTACCATTTGAGGAGAAAATGATTTTCTCATTTAAGGAAACAGTCACTTCACTAAATAGCTCATGAAAAAAATTAGAGGTGCTACAATATCATCCTCTACAGCTGGTGGACCTGCTGCACTTACTTGTAAGCTATCTCCATTTCCTCTTGTTACTTTACACTTAACATAAAAATAAATATGTACAGGAAGAATATATTCTTCAGTATCTCCAGTACAAGAAATTCCATAGGCTCTTCAGAAGAAAGTGATGAAATTGGTCGACATTCTACCATTTGGGATGATTCAATAGCAGTCTTTGTCATAGGGACAGAAACTAAATTGAATTCATTCGTACAGTATTCATTACTTTGTGGTGTAAGAAATGACATTTTAATTGAAAATATCTCGAGACTTCTTAGAAACACGACTTCTCTATAATATTGGTGGTCCTATACGTACAGGAGCTTTATGTTTATGTGTCCTTTTGCCGCTACCAATAAGTAACTGACTGATTTTATTTTGAGCTTTTGTTCTTAAAGTTGAACCTGCTCCACGAGCTCTACTTTAAGAGATTCTTTAATAAGTCGATTTTCAAGCATATCACCTGCAACTTAAATCCCTGTTTGTAAAGCTTGTCGACCTACTGCTTTTGCCCCTTGCCCAATTAATAGCATAACAAATCGAAATAATCCTCGAAATAAACTCCCAACCCATGTCCACGTTGATAATCAGGTCCTGCAAAGTAAGGTATACCCTAGCCTCTATGTAATATGGTGTATTTTTTATTTTAATGATGATGATAATGAGCGTTTAAAGTGAAGTATTACTGTCAATGTCCCAGATGTGATTGGTAAATTTCGTCCTGCATGATCCTTTAGTAGTATTTCTACAATGTCAAACGAAGGTTTAGAAAGTGCAAAATAATGTACATTTTGAAACGTTATGGTTTGTACTTTACCGTGATGATTTACAGTCATACAATTCGTAAAAGAGATACTTTTGTGTTACCTACAAACTAAGGCTAAATAATATCAGAATAAACAAATACTTGACGAGGATATCCATTGTCTAAAAACGGTTCGCTTACGAATACGATTATATTTTAAAATATTAATATCAGGTTCAAAACCTAATTGTAATGCTAATATAGGTGATAGCCGTAAAGATTTTATGCTATTATCAACATCTATAGTAACTACGTTCGAATATTCAAATTTTATATGAGGATTTGTTTTATTTAATTCGTGTAAAACTGTTGAACGGTTGAACATTATCATACAGTTATTTTATGTTTTATATTATCACACCATATTATATTTTGACCCTAAATAACATTATCATACTTTAAGGAAATATGAATTTCACATAATCCTAACATCCATGAAGTCTTTAAATGTATACGATTATTAAGTATATTGAAAAAATGTGTTGGACTATTACTAGAATAAGTATGAATACTTCCATTAGAAGAAAGTGTAATGCAAAAACTATTGTCACTACTTTCAGAGATAATTTTCTTTTTTAAAATGTAGTGTCACGTTTGACGTTCCAAATTGAAATGTTAACTTTTTCCCGTGTGCATCTTTTAAGTCTACATGAAGAGTATCAAAATATTTCTTTTCAACTTTAATATATTGAGGACAATAAAATAGAAAATATTTATTTTTTCCATAGTGATAATCTTGAATTCCAATTTTTACCTCTAATTAATTTACCGTAAAGAGGTTGATTTTTTACAATATCAATACAAACATTTATTTCTGAAGGAATATGATAATCAAGATTTGTATGAAAAGGTGCTGGAACATTTAAAAACCTTGGTTTCTTTTTTAGAATCAATGGATAAATGTTAACTATACGTGTATTTACTTTAAAATCATTAGCAAATCCTAAAATATGTTGTAAACCAGGAGTCATTCCAAAAAGATATTTACGATTCGGAATTCGTTGATAGGAAATATAAACTTTATCTCTATTTTTCATATTGAATAATTATAGGATTTTCTTTCACTAGTATAGGACCATCATTCATCATACGTTCAACGCTAACCATTTCTACATTATGAAAGTTGGTAGCATATGTTAAGTTTCGCTCTCATCATATTCGTTTTAAGTTTGTTTACTTATACATGTTTTAATAGTATCTAAAATTGGATGTATAGAATCATAATATCCCGGTGGAAATTTTATATTATATTCTACCTTATTTTCATCTAGCAGTTGTATAATAAATTGTTCTTACTTTTCAATATTATAAAAAAACATGAAATTGAAATTTCGCTTAACCCAGCCACCCAGTTTCCTGTTAAATGAATCCAATGATCAAGATTCATAGTATGCAAACTTGTTTTATTTTCTAAAATCTTATTAGAAACATTTGATGGTAAGGTAACAAAAAATTCATTAGATTGTTCTTGAGAGAGCATGTTTATGACTGAAATAATTTCTGTTGAACCCAACTATTCATAGATGAAGAATAACCTAACCCTTTCACATTAAATCAAACTTTTCCCGGTTTAATACTTTTTCAGTTAAATAATTTTCATTGCCTATAAAAACTTTTTTGTTATTCTTCATGACAAAATGAACCTGTTATAAGATCACCATTCCAATCAAGAATTTAATAAGTAATAGGATTACTTTTAATACATTGATCAGTTAAAAATATTTCATGAGACCATTTTGTTAAATATCCTTTTTCTAATTTATGTACATATTTACTTACTCAAACATAATCTCCTACTTGAAATTTACTTTATTTCTTAACAAACTTTTGCTGACCGTATAATCTAACAAATTTTAAAAACATTAGAATCGTTTATTTCTACAGGTGCATATTTAATAAACGTATGTTTTGTATAATTATAACTTGTATACAAGATCTTGTAATATACGAATATAACGATAAGTATTTTCACCAGTAAAGTATTTATAATTTTTTTCTTTTAATGTGCGAATAAAACGTTCTATAAAAGCAGCTATAACTTCAGAATGTACTCTATAATGATTTTCTTGATATTTTTAAATTTACGGTTTACATGATGATTATAAAATTCAGTTCCTAAATCAGTATGACAATGACGTAAAGGTAATTTTCTCTTAATTAATATTAAATCTATTGCTTTTGATATGACAGGAACTGTTTTATTTTTAACAGCAATACAAACTGCATAACGACAAAAAGCACCAATACTACATAAAATATATTTATATCCATCATTATACTTTGTAATATTGTGCATATCTGCAAACTCCATTTGTACTAATTCATTTGGTGGATTAACATAATACTTTTGTCGAAGAAAATATTTCCGTGCAGGAGCATGTAAAGTATATGCATTTTGTGAAGCTAACCGTTTTCTTCCTTTTTTCTGAGAAAGATTTGCTTTCTGTTTTAATTTAGAGTTACTGCCTAAAGAATTTGAATTGGCATACACTTAAGAAATTTTATGAAGTGACATTTAAAATTTTATATTTTTTATAATATTTAAATCATGAAGAGAAACCTATTTTATTTTTTGTTAACAGCATTTTTCTTTTTCATTAATACATTATTACATTTCCTTTTCTTTTTTATTAAATTATTAAGAATATTTTTCTCCTTTATTATTTTACGAAAACCTGCCCCAAACAGAAAATTAATTAATTTTAATGGAATATTAATATCTTGTAATACATTTTTAAAATCTTCATTACCAAGTGAATTTCTAGGAGTCTTTCGTGTTCTTACCACATCATTGATAAGATGAATAATATTTGAATCCGATATTACTTTATTATCTGTAGATTCTGGGATAGTCTGATCCCAAGTGATACGATTAGAAGCTTGCAGGAGATTTAATAATACTTGAGACTTTTTAACAAATGATTTTGGTACTGAACTAATAATATATTGAATCATAAGTAACATATTTGAAGATTGAGAATTATATACGGTAATACAACTGGTTTTTGAGTTTGTGGAGTATATTCTAAATAACAATGTAATGCTTGTTGGTACATTTTCTATTTTTCATCCGTAGAAATATTAGTTGGCTTTAATATTTCATCCATTTCATTATCTAATCATGTTTGATGGGACTTTACATATTTGATAGTGGAATACATTTGTGCGGTTGCATTTTCTGAAATGAGTATCATTTTTTGAAATTGTGAACAAATCTTAAGCACTAAATAAACTTTCAGCCACTGCACTTAAGATCGGAGCAAGTTATAATGGTAAAAAAGCACCACTTGTTTGCAGTAACAGTTTACGGTTCTTTTTTAAACTTCAACGTTTAAGAGAGAGTGCACGTAATGTCTTCTTATGTCGACGTAATCTTTCCTTCTGACGATGAGAGAGTTTAAAATTTCCATTTAAAACATTTCTCCTACTTGTGCAATAGTTTGAATAACAACACCAGATGAATTTTGAACTAATGTATTAGTTTTCCTTGTAATAATAATGTGTAGTTGACCATTACTGCATGTTTAAATGAAATATCATTAGTACTTGACTCCTTTCAAAGTTGATTAATTGTTTGCAGGAACATTCTTTTGATTTAAATCTTTTTTTCCTTACCACTACTGCATGTTCAAATGAAATACTTGACTTTTGACTTTCTAAAAAAATCTTTTTGCACAAACATTCTTTTATTTAAATATTTTGTTTACATACCACTACTGCATGTGGACATGAAATACTTGACTTTTGACTTTAAAAAATATTTTTTCAGAAACAAGTCTTTTTAAAATTTAAAAAATATTTAAGGTATAACAAATTACATTTTTTGTTACTTGCGTTTAGAGTACGAGTGTGACAGTATTTTAATCACGTTGTTGTTTCTTTACTATTTTAGAAAGAAGATAAACATGAATCTAATAAATAATATCTTGTGCCAATAGTTAAACGGACAAATGCTTGATGGAAACGTCATAGTGGGGATGTGGAGCGATATTTGCTACGCGTTTAGGTGTGGTTTTCGCCTTACAAGAGAACTTGTAAGTAGAGAATTTACTTTCTACCTTAGTGATACATTATGGGAAAATATTGAAGAGTGAATTAGCTTATGTCAATAGGTGGGAAATCTACTAACATTGTATAATTCAGCTCTGTGGAAATTTGAATGGTTAATTCAATTATTGCAAGCTCGATTTCATGAATTATGGTATTAACGCCAAGCTGATTAAGAGTCTGCCCCACTTTTTAAATTATTTGGCTTTAAGTATGCTTATCATTTGATGGTGGAATTAGAAAGCATCCTCACCTTACTATTTGCTTGGAATACTGATATAAATGTTCATAATGGAAACATTATGCATTATCAGCAACAAGCAAAATAGGGAAGTGAAGTACAGTCTGTAATTCCACTACTAAATGATTATCAGTTTGAACGTGAGGGGCGACAAGACAATATATATATATATTTGAAATAGTGAAACGGTAACACCTGCATATGAGTTTGATGAAAATATTTTGCCGCGATCACCAATTAGGGAACTTGGTGAAAAGGGGATTGTGGAAATACTTGATTTTCCCGCTATTACCCCCCATTCCCTTTTTTGAAACAAGAAGAAAGCACTAGTTCTATGACTAGTGCAATAAATACAGCAGTAGATCTGTGTGCAGGAAGTACATGCCTGAAGAAATGAAAAACTGTTACCTTTGCCTACTCCTCCAATGGAAATTGAAGAAAATGTAAATGAACCATTACCTGACTTACTAGGTGGCGTCAGTCCAACACTGAATGCTATACTTCCACCACCTATAGTGCCTGTTCTAGCTTGCAGTCAAAATAATAATGGTATTGCACCAAGGGTTTCAAACTCTGATCTGATGTCCCTGATCAAATTTTGAATATGATGTATAAACCATACATTCAGACATATAGGATCAAATGAAGGAAATATAAGTCAAGATTTTGATAATGTGAATCTCTGCACTCCGCATTCAGCAGAGGAGTTGTTTATGCTGTTAAATTCAAGAAGTTATAGGAACAGGACCTTCAACGGAACACAATCACCTACAGCTAAAGCTTAAGTCAACAGCGTAATATTCTTGTTGAAGCAGGCTCATCAAGTAATGCTCCCACTGCTGTTCAGCGATTGTTTGGTATTTTACACCAAATAATACAGAACAAGAGGCACTGAAAAAAATAGATAAAAAGAATGACGTTTCACCTTCTGTTCGGAAACCGTGGAAGAATACAGAAAATATGTGAGGCAATGGAAATGAACCACCACAAAACTTTACCATTGTATCCAGTCAGAGAAAATTTCCGCATTACGGCCTTCATGCGAGGGAAATAATTTTGGAAAATACTGATCCAGTACCGATTGTGGACCCAGAACAGTATGTAAATAGATTATTTGAGTTTGTCACAAGACATATTCTATCAGAAATTCCAGAATATGCATACGCCGGATTAACGGTGGATAGCAGTGACTCCACTACCGACAGCCAACTTTTTATTTCTTGGCGTTTAAGACGTCAAATTAGTCCCGAAGTTATGTTACAAACTCTAGAAAATGTTCTCAATTGCAACGAGAGTTTTTGATGGGAGAATTGAAAATTAAAGTCCACTCGAGAAAAAATTAAAGATCCTAGAGAAAATTAAAGATCCTCGATTTCGCCAGGGAGTAGGTAATAGACGCATGAATAAATTAATGGATAAGGGGCTGTTTCTTTTGGCAGGTACAATAAAACCTCCTAATGATATTTATTGTCTTCCCCAAAGTCTGATTTTGCCCGTGCAAGAGCAGATGGGAATCTTTCGCTAGCACAAAATTTGCAAAATACAGACCGCAATCCAAACATGTAGATTGATAGAGTGAAAGAGCTGTGTCTTAAAGCAGGTGTTGATATTGAAAATATTAACGGGTGTACGGATAGGGAAGTACATATGTTCCCAAAACAATTACTTCTAAATTACCAAATTGTAGTTTATGAGAAAAACCACGAAACAAGAGAAATTATTAAAGTGTATAGTGGTCCTGCTGCTCCAAAACAATTGTTTATTGACTTTCGAGATCACCACTACAGTGTAATTCCCCCCATTAGAAAATACTTATTAGTAGAAAGATATTATCCATATTGTATATAAGGGTACAACGACCCTAAATATCATGGATGCGAATATAAATGTTCGTACTGTGAAGAGTACCATGGCATTACAGAAGAACAAAAAGTTCGATTTCCGTGTGATGCTTGCCTTAGAATATTTCCTTCGTTAAATTGTTTGGATAATCATAGAGTTCCATCAAAGAGTAGTAATAGATCCTTATATCAGAATGTACAAGAATGTGGAACTTGTCACATATTTGTAAATATACGTCGTCGTGGCCAAAACAAAAGCATATTTGTTTAGAAATATACTGCTCCCTATTTGAAAAATTCGCGTTACCTGGCCATGACTGCTATGTACAGCCACTAAAGAAATAACAGTATGACAGATATTTTGCCATCATATTTGACTGCGAAACTCAGCTATTAGATGCTAATGAAAGGGGGAGAGGGAACATGAAGTTAACTTAGTTTGTGCATTGCTTCGATGCAACCAATGTTGGTATGAAACAAATGCAGAGATTCCCTGTGATAATTGTGGCGATCCAGACAATAGTAACAGTAGAGATTTTATTTTCAAGACGATGGGAGAATTTATAAAGCATGTATTAATTGCCAGGCCTAAATTTCAGAAAGTAGTATGTTTATCCCAGAACAAATTTGGTTTTGACCTAATACGGACTGCAAGAAACTTAATTGAAGAGCAAGCGCATGTAAAAATTTACATTGTATCATGAATTACCAGGAAATTGTTCAAATAATCTTAAATGAATGCATTATTTTTTAGAGATACGCTGCTTTATATGAACAATAAACTAGGTAATTTGCCGAAGACATTGGGTCTTGATGCAAATTTAAAGAAAGGCGAGTTTCCCTATATGTTCAATACAAAACAAAACCAAAATTATGATGGCCCGATTCCAGATCTGAAATGGTTTGATATTGAAACTAAATCCGAAGATGATGCGAAAGTACTAAGTGCATGCCATGATGCATGTAAAAAAGGATCAAAATTATAAATTAACTATGCAAAAAGAACTGATTACTGTAAGAATGATGCATTATTGTTAATGCTTCAGTTGTGAACTTTTCAAATTGAGGAAAAAACAGGGGGAATAAAGTGTTTTCTAAGTATTCGTACTATTGCCTGTTTGGCTATTCGTGTGTTTCGGACATTATATCTGAAAAAAAAATAGTATAGCCATCTTACCACCTTTGGGATTAGAGCACCGGGACAAGCAAAGTGAAACGGCTTTGCAATGATTAGAGTATTTGGCACATACTACGCCATACTTCATTAGATGGTGGAGAAAGTCTTGACCAACGGTATGATCGTACGGTGAAAAAGGGAAAATATATACGCACTCTCAAAAACACAATATTTTGTTCCTAAAACTCTTAGTCAAAAGACAGGAGTCTTATTAAATTTAGTGCGGGCATCCAATCGCATCAGTTGGGATCCATCCGGTGTGGCAACCATTGATAATACTGATCTCCCAGGATCTAATATTATTAATCTTGTAAATGAAGTGGTAAAAAGACGGAAATCGCGAAATCCAATTGGCATACAATTATTCAAGCAATTATTGCAGGAAATTAGTATTCCCAAAAATTAATTAATTTTCAGTTTGGTTCCGATGCGTCTTTGTTCAGGAAACCATTTCCTATTGGCAAAGTAATAAAAAGCAAAACGTTAAAAATAAAAACACAGAGGCCAAGAAACATAATACCAGCACAATTTTAAGAAATTTTAGATTTTGTAAAATGTAAACATGTCGTTATCCAAATTGTACTATACGTATTCGGATCCAGTTTCTTTGCGAAATTTAGAAAATACAACAAAAAAGTGCAACATCAAAAATATAAGTTAATTTTTTTAGCATAGCAAGATGCCTATATATTACATGCTCCAGTATGTAAAACCCTTTCGCGAAAACAGTATTATGTGAGTGGTCAAATTAATTATTACAAATGGATTTATCAGATATGCAAAATGTGTCAAAGTATGTTCAATTGATGTTTTTCACGACATGCAACATGTATTCCCATCAAGAATAAAGGGGGTCCTGTTGTAGCTGAAACGATTACGAAAATTTTAAAATCGTTCATATTACCATTAGCACGTTGTCAAACGTATTTTGGGGACAGAATTTTATAACCAACACCTGAAACGGGTATTTGAAAAGTATGAGGTTAATCATTATAGTGTTCACTCGGAAATAAAAGCAGCACTTTGTAGAACGAATTATTCGCACGTTGAAGGAAAAAAGATACAAGCACTTTACGGTACATTGTACTGTAATGTACAGAAAATACATACCGGTACATTGACGTATTAGACGATCTCTCACATAATTATAATCATAGTCCGCATTCCACAATTAAGCGTGCACCTAGTGATGTCTCGGATACAAACGTAAACCAAGTCTGGCAAACCCTATACGGAAACAAATCCAAAATTAAACCCAAATGTAAATTAAAATCCGGAGACTATTTGCGTGTAAATAAATATAAACATAAATTGGAAAAGGGATACTTACCGAAATGGTTGCGTGAAATTTTTGTTGTTGACAAATGTATTAAAAGTAATCCTGTCATGTGTAAAATCAATGACTGGAATGGTGATCCCATCAAGGGATGCTTTTACAATCAGGAATTTCAAAAAGTTATTACAAGTAAAAAGAAAACGTACCTTATTGAGAAAGTGTTAAAAAAGGAAAAGGATGGGTCTACGTGAAATGGCTAGGATATCCTCCAAGTATGAATAGCTGGGTACGACGAGAAACTGTTTACTCAACATAATGACATCATCCGGGCATGCTAATGAATTTTATGTAACATTACCCTCAAATGCTAGTTTACATGTATTTGATAATACCAGTGCATCATATACAACCAAGCGTGTTCAACTGATACATTTAACATGAAATTTGGTGGTGGGGTTAACTGGAATTAGTATTGCCTGGAGGTTTTATAATATTAAGCATGAGCAAGAAATTATTATTCAAACGGAAGGCAAAAAAGAATACAATATAATATTAAATTTCCACCAGGTATTATGATTCCGTACCGATATTGCTAGAAAGTATTCCACAAATAATTGGGATTAAAGAAAAGGAAGAAGCACTACAAGAAGCAAAACGAAAGGAAGATGAAAAAGAACGGTTACGAATCATACTTCAGGATTTACTTAAAGTAACTCAAATGAATAAACAATTAGAAGCAGAACTTATAGCTGCTGGTGATAATGGTGAACCTGAACTTGTAGGTGACGATCCCAATCTCGAGGATGAAAATGATGCAACATGTATCGATGATCCGCGTATGTTACACTATGATTACACACGTGATCGTGTCGATATTAAACACAG
>JAGDQP010027403.1:0-25030 GCA_022664845.1 Lepisma saccharinum
AGGGTAGTAAGATCGCTTTAGTTAGTTCTGTTACATAGCTTCTCAGTATGGCTATTCCAGATCAACTTTTGATTCATTATTAGACCTAATAACTTTGCGTTCTTCCTGTCACTGTTTGGTACACTTAAATTAAAAAGTATTTTCTATATTTTGTATGATTTATAGAGATGTTACTATAGATACTAAACCACCTCGTTACCATTTCAATCAAGTTTCAAACCACCTTACCCTTTTTTTCTTTAAGTAATTTATTATCATTACTAGTGGTAAATGGTGTCGTATCTACTCCATAAAGAATTGTTTTACATTGTGAATAGCTTGGCAGGTCGTTCATATATAACACAAACAGCAACGGTCCCACGACAGAGCCTTGTGGAAACCCTCCCTAGTAGCACAGTTCATCGGTCCAACGTTGGGCCAACCTAACATGGTTGGCCCAACGATGGCCCATTGTAGGCCCGATGATTGTGCTACTAGGGAGCTTGTAGAACATTTAACCTTTCTGATCTCAAATTATTACCTTGTCCAATTTGTTGTCAACCATGAAGATATGACGGCATTATATTAAGTTGTATGCTAGTAACATCATAACATTTTAGTTTATTAATAATAATATTATGAGACGTGGTATCAAAGGCTTTGCTTAGGTCCAATAAAATAGCACTAACTGTTAATTTATTTTTCATACTGTCGCACACTTAAGATATTAAATTTTTAATAGCTTTAACAGTGGATAACCTAGCGCTGAACCCATATTGTAGGTCAGATAGTAAATTGTTAAGTTCAAAGTAGGTGTAGTTCTGCTTATGGATGCATTATTCTGTTACATTAGATATTATAGGTACTAATTAGATTTGTCTATAGATATTTGGTAGTGACTTGTCATTTTTCTTAAAGATCGGTACTGTAATCGAAGCTTTCAAACATGTAGGATATATGCCCTCAATCATCATAATATATTAAAATGGCGAGTGGGTATGTAATTACATCACTGATCTTTTTGATAATAATTGGCTTTTGAAAAACAACAAAGTTTTGTTGACTTTCTATTAAGGCTTCAAGTAAAGAATCTACTTTGGATGAAAAGAAGCTGACGACAACAACACCCATGCATGAATACAAACTACCTACTAACACTAGAACACAAAATGACGGACGTTGAGAGCATCAGAACTTAAGACGACCCCCTCCACACAAAAATGCAAATACACAATCTCACCTAACCCCAACATCCACGTCTTTACTGGCAATGCAATGTTTTTGTACGTAAAGAATTGAAATCCAGGATAATGTTTCTTCTCTCTCTCTCTCTCTCTCTCTCTCTCTCTCTCTCTCTTTCTCTCTATACGGTTTCCGTGTACTCTTGTCGAGATAATAAAGTAAAACTGCAGGGCTTAGCTAGGCCCCTAGTAACTTTTATTATCTCAGTTAGAAATAAGAATGTTAACTTCGGAGCCAAGATAATCAATATTTTTTATTTATTTATTTATTTGAAATGTTGAAAATAACAGTTTACTTTCCAAAGTACTGTTATAACAATTTATCCCAAAAATAACATTTGTTATTTTAGCCCATTCCAAGTTTGGAAGAAAGCAAAGCAAATCAAGCAAGACAAATACTTTTCAAATAATTATTTTTCACTTAGAAATAAAAATAAAAATTTATCTGATTCCGGCTTCCCAAGGTTTTCTTACCTTTCTAAAGCATTAACAATAGAATCATTATACTGGATAACGTAAGACTATAGGTACAGTACACTACAAATATATATTAAGACAGTGATTCCGCCATACCCCTTTGTGTTTTTCCCCCAAAGTCTCGACAACACCCCAAACTTTAAAATTGCTGCTGTGAAAAATCGATATAATTCATCCAAATTGCATTTACACGATCGAAATTTTGAGTTTACACACCCCAAACTAAAGAAACATTACAGAAACCTTGTATTATGAAAACAGCCAAAAGAACTATCTAGCAAATTAAAAGTAATATATTGTTATAACAGAATGCAACGAGATTTGCATTTAGTACATCAGGGCCAGAATGACCGCCAAATCCTCAAATGAACATACCAGTAATGATCTTCATTGGTACCGTATCTTATAAAAAGAATGTTTCTAATCAAAAACGGACTGTTTTGTCACAAATGCAGAGAAGATTTTGAAGGTAGCTGGAAACCACAAGATACAGGAAAGTCAATTCCGGTACTTAACGAAATGGAATTTTAATACTTTCGCAAAGGAGTTTATGTTATTTAATAGCTAGAACTATATAAAAAAAACTAGATCTATTCCATTAGCTGACTAGAAGTACGGCTCAGACCCATTATGATTTTTTTTTGCCGACTCGAGGCAGGAAATCATTAATGTAGAAGTATAAAGAAGAAACAAGCATTTCGCTACAGGAGATATTAATTGTCAAAATCATCTTATGTTGAACCCTGTAAAAGTAAAGCAAATCATCTAACATTGCTTTTCTAACTTAGTAAAGTCGCTCGTTTTCTAACTACTTGCTTGCTGAGTGTTCCTCGCTTGGTCTAATGGTTTACAATTGGTTAGTGACGTTGAACCTTGCCGGTTGGTCATACGAGCTACTGTGACCGAAGTGTGTGTTTTTTTTAACCAGTAAAACATTTGCTGTTATTTGATTTTCGGTTGTATAAGCTAAAAAGTTTTGATGTTATGCATCTCTTCTTGCATTAGATTTCATCCACTTTTGCAGTGATATATGATCGTATTTTCTTGTGTCATTTAAAATGGAGCCAGGTACAGTGTTTCGTCAAAATACTGTTAAAGTAGATATAGTACAGCATTGAGTAAACAAAAGCCTCATGAATAACAGTTTAAAGTACTAATGTTAGACAATCACACAATAACCAAGATGCAAAACATGTACAAATCTCTGGAAAAGAAGGACCTAGTCATTTGAAACCCTGAAAAAGAGGGGTATCCTTAAAAAAATAATCACATAAAAATCTTATTGGAATATAATTAATTTCTTAACAAGTTGTTTTATTATGTTTTGTGAGAGTATGTATGGGTTTCTTATGCCGTTCCTCTAAATAATGATTCTTCATATGATTAATTATGTGTGAGTGAGTTACTTAATTAGAGGAGCATGTGCAAACCCATGTCTCAATTGAATCCAAGATGCATGCCACCACATTTTCTCTTCACACGCTGGCGAAGCATGATTGTTTAGGTGAAATTGTGAATAAAATGTATAATTAAAAAATTAATATATCTTTCTTTGCAGTTTTTAAAACTGCAGCCACTTGAAACACTATCAAATTAAAGTTTTCGAGTTTTTATAGGAATTAATTTTAGTCCAGTACAAAAAAGAAATACGGTGTAATACCTAGAACAAATTGGAACAAAAGAAATTCTCGCACACAGCAAAACAGTAAGTATATATTATAATACAACATACTTGAAATCCTGCTAAATCCGTTCACGGGAAAGGTCAGAAAATGCCAATCTAATATCCCCCCCCCCTTAACATTTTACAAAGTTTAAATGGTGTCATTAGATCATTTGACTTGAGTACGGAAGCCAGTGGACTCTGCGGACCATTTTATAATGAATCTCTACAGTGTAAAAACATATAGTCTTGTTCAGCAAAAATAAAACGAGTTCGGCGATGAAGTGGTGGCAATTTTGGTCAGGAATGGCAAAAGCTCTTTTTTTATTTATTTATTTTTAAAACAACCCTTGGTTTTTGAGACAAATGTCTAAAATTACTTCAAAGTCGGCACTGTATATCTTGCCTTGGCCCAAATTAACGGTAATTTGTTATAACTGCCACCTCGCCAAAATGAGGGGGCTTGATAACTTGAAAAATGCAGGTTTATACAGTATGTCTTACCAATTGAACATAATTATGAAATATTTTCTTCAGAAAAGGATCTGAAGATGTTAAATTTGTAGTAAAAATGGATCTTTTTAGAAAAGAAAGCCACGTTTGACCAAAAATTGATCAAATACATTTTAAAACTAATTCATAACGAATGGTCTCCGCAGGAAAACAGCAAAGGACCAAGGCACTGAATTTATTTCATGTAGCTGCAGACAAAAATGCAGAAATGCGGGTTGATGCAAACAGGAAGAGCTCAACTGCTTATCGATATATACCTTTTGCGTCAAACTGTCGTGTACAAATGTGCCTTCATTCGTTATCGATAAAGATATCGAAGGATAAAATATTCCATCAGATGAGGAGGCAGTAAACGGCATTTCAGAAATTTAACAGTTTGATGATTGTTATACTGAGCGTGAAAGCAGAAGAGATTGCAAGCTACGAAAATTGTAGTTATTTCTGTTACTATGCTTTCATGTGATTTCACCAATTTCTTTATCATAAAATTTCTGTTTTACTATCGTGGTACGTTTTATAAGATTTTAAAATTACATAAATTATTATTAACTTTTATTCTGAAGTTAGCCATTATGTGCTAAAATTGTACATAATTTAGGCTTGTTTAATATAGAAAAATGATTAGCTGTTTCATAAAACTCACCGGGCAGGAGATATTTAGTGATCCAAAGTTACTGACGCGTGTTGTTTACAGAATTCTGGAAAACTACTTACATTTTAAAAAGGTGTATCTTGGAAACTATAGAGCTAGGGAAGGCCACTCTGCGTTCAAGTTGTAGCTCCATAACTCTTCTTTAATATTGAAAATGACCACAACTATATTAGAATCCAACGTTTAAGAGATAACTCGTAAAACACAAAAATGTCGAAATTTTTGGATGATTTTCCAATGTCAAGGCACGTGTGGTTGCAGGCCAAGGTTGAACACTTGAATTTTTAATAATGGCGGCAATATATAAAACATATCCAGAAATAATAACTACTCGAATTATTTCAAGATACAATGTACAGGTTGTTTGCACTAAAAAGACTGTTTTAATGACGACTTTTTTTAATTGCATAAATAAAAGGGTTCCCGTTATCGCAATTTGTTGGATTTTGAATGTTATACTCTGGGGAATCCCTAACATATAAATAGCAAATTTTTGGAATATGCAAATTTGTATAGAGCAGGTTTGAAGTCTTCGAGGATAACATGCAGACTCAATTCGACTGTTAATAACAAAAAAAATAAAGTTATAGAGTTTATTTTCGCATACATTTAGAAGCCTATAGTAGCAAAAGATTGGCTCATTCGTGCACCCTCGATAGTTTTTTTTTCAGTTTCATATCAAGTATTTCGTACGCTATCAGTGTTTTTTGCAATGGCCTGTATATACAATATCACATTATCTCGCAGTATGTATCGCACATACCTTTCACTGATAAGACATGATCACGGAAAAGCTACAGAGAAAACATTAAGTATATAAGACCTGATTTAACCTGAGGATCGTCATCAATCAAAATGTTTTGAACACACACGGTCCATGATAGCTGAGGGAAACTAGTTGCTCTTGGTCTGTGAGTGAATCGTAACGATATTTTGCTTTCTGCGTGATAATCAGGTAGAAACAAATAGATAAATGGGTTTTCTGGTTTCTTCCCATCACCAGTTTTATTACAAAAAAAATATGTAAGTTCAAAAGTTACTAAAAAACAGTGTCCCGTTCCAGAGTAATTTTTTTCCAGTACAGTTTTTGAGCAAGTTACAAAGTAACATTTTTATGGCTTCTTCTTCTCGGGTGATGTCCCTCGAGAATTAAGATATGTGTTGCACCTGATTTTCACTGAGTGGAGGAAGAAAGACACCAGTTCGAAAGCTAACTGAGTGTCAGGTTGTGCCAGTCCGACTGCTAACTGAGCAGAAGGCAAAGTTAGAAAGCACACCTGCCCAACAACTAACTGAGTGTGCAGGTGGGATTCGGTTACCAGCCCAGCAGCTAACTGAGTATGCAGGTTAGAAGGAGTGTACCAGTCCGACTGCTAACTCAGTACGACGGAGAGAGTAGAGATAGCAGATGTGGCTACTCAGGAGAGTAGGTATTTTAAAAGTCATTCTGTAAGACAAATAAATTAAATTTCAAAGCTGTAAATAGTGTGATAAGTCTTTCGCCCAGAGGGTCGACTTAAATATATTTAAACATTCCTAAAGGTTTAAAAATACGTAAAATGTGTGGTTTCGCAGAAAGCGTAGCTTAACAATGCATTTTGTAACATTCATGATGATTGTTATATATTTTTAAAACTGCGTTAAGTCATTTGGCCAGAAAATAATTTAGGTGGATAGTTAACACTTCGCAGAATTTAAAATTCAAATTACAAGTGTATGTTGAAAGTCAATTGTTTATAAATGTCAAAAAGTGTGAACTCTCACATAAGTATTATCACATCGTTGTGGAGTGCCCGGAACATTATTAGAACAGGAGTGGAATGTGAAAACTCACTGCGTCTAAACCTTTACCGGTGCCGTTATTTGAACTCCTATCTATGTTTAATGTGCGGTTTATTTGGAAAGGTGTCGAGATCGAAATTCATATTTCTGTCAGTGTCCTAGTTGTTGTGAAAATGATCGTATAGCTTCGTAATATACCAAAGGGAATTAATGTATATCTTAAACATGTCAGATAAACAATAAATTAATAAACGTTTCATAAATTAATAACGTAATATTTACATCCAACGTGTAACTCTTCACAGTTTACATACCAACGTAGATCCAGTACTGTCAAGTTTATTTCATCACCTGATTACAGATATGTTTAAAAAAAGGTTTAAAATAAAAAAAAGTTGTGATCTGTTAATCTCGTGAACTGAATCACATGTTCGTAATAGATATGAACAACACTGCTGAACGGAATATCTTTCACATAATGTGTGACCGTTCATACCATATGGTAAGTTTTTCAGTATATCACTGAGCGTTCCAGACATACGACGCCCTAGTAGTTAAGATAAAATGAGTTTATGGGCGGTAACAGCATTATGACTTAGACCACCGCGACGCGACGCCTTAATAGTGATGTTGCAGCTGATTTAATGAATAAACTTTTTTTTCTGGAAGTCCTCTTCTTCAGATCCTTTGCTGCATATGATTTAATGAAAGTTTGGGGAGTGTTTATTTATGTTTGAGTATTGTTTTGTTAATTTATATTGGTCAATGATTTTTCATCCGTTGAATTTAAATTTTGTATAAGGAATTTACGCAATTTTGGTTCAGGATAAATCGATGTGAATGGAGGGATTTGGCTGAATGCAAAATGTGAGGAATTGGAGAACCTTAAAACCACGTGCGCAATGTTTGACTGTTACAAATATTGCATGATACGAAAGTATCGCACTGAGGGAAGGCACGACGCCCCACAGGTGAGCGCTCTGCCACTAGGCAAAAGCGACCCTGTTTTGTCAACGATGCTTTGTTCACAGTTACAGTGTTTGGTTTATAGTCAGGAAGTTAAAAAAAACGCGATACACCCATGTGTTATGGTGTGAAACGTTATTAAATCAGTACAAAATTATTAATTATTGGTACACATTTCTTACATAATATAAATTTACCATTTTTAGTGCAAGTTTGAATGAATGTTATTGGAATAAATACTACACAGCATGCGAAGGATTGACAGTTTTCCTGTTTGAAAGCGTATTTTTAAGAATTTTTAGTTGATATATTTTCACACATGAATGTATAAAATACAATACTTAGTATTCAAGAAAATATTGGTGCTTGCTTATCTTACCTAACGTTTTGGTTTTCTGTGTAAAGGACTGCTAGTTGTGGATGAAATATATATTTTATATATACATAACAAATATAATTTCTGTATTGTAAGTTATATTTTGTGTAGTGTTACGTCAAGCAATTATATATATAGATAGATATATATATAGAATATTTCCTCCACAACTAGTAATTCTTTACACAGAAGAAGCAACCCATTAGGTAAGATAAGCAATCACCAATACTTCCTGCAACACTAAGTATTGTGCTTTATAAATTGATGTGAGAAAATATATCAACTAAGAATTCTTAAAATATACCCTTTCAAACCGGAAAACTGTCAATCCTTCGCATGCAGTGTAGTATTTATTCCAATAACATTCATTCAAACTTGCACTAAACATGGTAAATTTATATTATGTGTAAGAAATGTGTACCAATAATTAATAATTTTATACTGATTCAATAATGATTACCACCAGAATACATGGGCAAATCATATTTTTCAACTTCCTGACTATAAACCAAACACTGCAACTGTGAACACAGCATCGTTGACAAAACGCGGTCGCTTTTGCCCAGTGGCAGAGCGCTCACCTGTCCCACATAGCAGTGGACGTCCCTGGGACGTCCCATTTAGATCTTATTACCGTCAGAATGGTCCTGCTCCCATAGCGATGTCCTAAGGACGTCCGTGGGATAACTCTGTGGGCAATACAAACAGTTCATCCCGTATGGAGGTCCCCTGGATGTCCCCCGGAAAGCCGTGCGAGATTACCTACCTGGAATTTCTATAAATTAAATCGACCTTACTATTATTATTATTTAATTAATTATAACTATACGAAGGATATGCCTTCGTATAGTTATACGAAGAATTAATTATAACTATACGTCCCATGGATGTAAACGGGACTTAAACAGGACGTCCTACGGACGTCCCGATATCCTGCCAGGAGATCCGTCAGATATCCCTGGGACGTCATTTTGCTATGTGGGGTGGGGCGTATTGCCTACCCTCAGTGCGATACGTTTGTGAACATTGCTCGCGTGATTTTAAGGTTCCCCAATTCCTTCCATTTTGTATTCAGCCAATCCATCCATTCACACCGATTTAATCTGAGCCAAAATTGCCTAAAGTCTTTTATAAAATTTAGATTCAACGGATTAAAATATGTTGATAATTAGACACTAAACACAATACTCAAACATAACTAAAATCTTTCTAAGTGCAATTTCTGGGCAAATGGTTTTCCATACTTCATATCGGTATAATTTTAAACCTTTTTGAAAAAGCTAATGCATTTAAGTTCACCACTCTTCACATATGTATAATTCAATGCCTGTGTGAGTTACAAAATGTGTGTTTAAGACACTTTTGTGGCGAAATTACATCACACAATTCACCTGAATGTTTGAACACATGGCCACAATGCTGTATAAGCAAAGGCGGTTTAAAGAATGTTACATTTTTTATTGTTTGCGATGCACGGTTTAATGTGCTCGCTCACCAACGTGGAGGCAGCCAAGTAGTTCCAAGTACTTTTCGCTATTTCATGCACGGTTAAATGTGCTCGCTCACCAACGTGGAAGCAGCCAAGTAGTTCCAAGTACTTTTCACTATTTCATACACAAATTAATGTGTTCGCTCACCAATCTGGAAGCAGCCAAGTAGTTCCAAGTACTTTTCGCTATTTTATACACAAATTAATGTTCGCTCACCAATGTGGAAGCAGCCAAGTAGTTCCAAGTACTTTTCGCTATTTCATGTACGGTTAAATGTGCTCGCTCACCAACGTGGAAGCAGCCAAGTAGTTCCAAGTACTTTTCGCTATTACATGTACGGTTAAATGTGCTCGCTCACCAACGTGGAAGCAGCCAAGTAGTTTTCGCTATTTCATGCACGGTTTTATGTATTCGCTCACCAACAAGGAAGCAGCCAAGTAGTTCCAAGTACTTTTCGCTATTTCAATCTAATTTAAAACTTCCATGACTCGAAACTTTGTTATATTTTAAATTACAACACTTTCACATACGTTGGGAAAGATTACATTGTTTTGTGCCGTATAGTAAAGTCTACCCAGATACTTCCATGTTTAGCAGCTTTGAACTTCCTACATAGAGTAAATAAGATCTCGACCTTTCCACATAAATTATGAGCAACTCAGTGGACTTTAAATATTAATATCCTACTGCTTCTAAATACAATACAAACTTTATTAGGAATTATAGTAAACCCTCTGTATCAATTTCTATTGCAATATTGATTCTACAAAAACTACAGAAGAAACATCAGGTACACTTTACCTCAGCAAGAGGCGATGGAATTTCTTGTTGCGATACTTTATTTTATTTTATTTTGATTTTCTGATAATATCTTTATTTCGCATAATAAAAACAAGGGCTTAAAACTTCCCTGCTCCATGTTTACATTTTAATTTTTAGTATTCCGGAAGCACAGTTGTCAAGTGTTCAAGTCACCGGCGATGTGATTGGTAGATCGCTGCGTTGAATTCAATAAAAATAGGACAGATTATAAATAGAACGAATTGGATGAGAAGACTTGAATTCAAGAGATTTCCTGTGTGGAGGATCTGACTCGTGACGTAATTTTCATGCAATTGCTTGTTCAACGCTCTTGTTCAAACTTTATTGAATCGTGTACGAGGGGCTTTAGATAAGATATTCCCCTCCTTAGGTCACACACCACCAAATGTTTCAAATATACCCTGATCTCGCAAAAGTTAGGGCACTCTACTTTCATTCCCAAGCTGAAAAATGTAACATAATTCATGCTATAGCTGTGAAATGTTTATATAAGTTATAATTTGTATGTGCATTAATAAATTAAGAACAAATATTTTCATATGTGATGTCACTATTTCTGCGACAATTTGCAGTAGAGTTATTCTAGATTAATATGGAGGACTCTCGCGATAAATTAATTTGATGCAAATACGGAAGATAATATAATATAATAAAGTGTCAACATCAGCGAGTGAGGACATGTTTTTGGCAACCTCCTGCGAAGTTTGTGGATATAGGAATTAGCATACAACAATACCGGCAGATCATCGGCCTGCGAGGAGCTAGACTGAAGTGTCTGCGGAAAAAGCCCTTCTCCATGGAAGTTTATACCGAGGGTTTATCCTTGTTTTACCTAGCAGTAGTGATTTAAGTAATTCTTTTAGGGCCAGATGCAAAGTCAACCCCACAGCTGCCCCGTCCCCGCGGTCTGCCGATGGGATCACTTTGTGTTGATGTTGCACAGTGCTTTTCGACGGAATCCCGCGGTGACAGTTGAGCCGCGGGCTTGTTTAGTAAAATAAACCCGCAGCGAAGCTAGAAAAACAGTGGAAAAAGTAGACAATCACGTTGCGTTCGATCGTTTTGTCATTTATTCGATTGTTTCTAGTGAGAAGAGGAAACGTTAGAAACTTGCGAGCCCAAATTGATTTCGTATACGTAAGAAGAGGGGTATATGTGTCTAAATACTGGAAATATATAAGGACAAAGGGAATGTAAAGTTACCTATGCACTATCTAATAAGAAGAATTAGGTGATGTTTGTTGGAAACCTGAAGAATATAACTCTAATGAAGAAGTAACAATATGCTATTATTTCATGTTATCAGAAAATAAAATAAAAATATTGATCATTAATTAGGCATTGGTATCAACATTTGTAAAAAAAAAAAATAGAGAGGGAGAAAGAAATATGTAAATTATTTGAAAACATGGGAAATTATTTGAAAACATCAAAAAATAAATCACGAAAGTTTATGTTAGGAGAAATCAGAGAATCAATGGAACATTTTATATTACAGAAAAGGCATTGCAATTGTATTAACCATGCTGTTAGGAAGCATATTAAAAAATGACATCGGAAATTGCTCCACCATAATCAGTTCATGGTCCTTTTACGTTTTCATATCTGATTAAACCTGACCGAACCTAGGCATACCGTAGCAAAATGAAACCCACTAAAAGAGAAAACAGGACAGAAAGTCCGAGAGACTACACTATTACATTTGAAAAAGTCGGGGCGTTGACTTAACTTTATGACATATGTTTGAAATTGCTAAAACGGGGAGGATTTTAACTTTGTGTAACGTAAAGCCAAAGCTAGGAATGTAAATATATTTGCAGGGTTTCTATTGACTTTTAACTACAAAGATATTAAAATTGGAGGTGTGATCGACGATTGGGGGAGTCTGACAGAATTCTTGCTAATGGCTGAGTTACATGCAAGCTTGCGTTGCTTGCTTTCAGTGTGATTTGGGTGAGTAGCCATTTGAAGCACGTGTTTTATTACGTAGTACATAGAACACGCAATATAACGGGTGTTTCAATTGGCTGCTCACCCAAATTGCACGGAAAGCAAACAACGCAAGATTGCATGCAAATCAGCTATAAAGTAGATGTTAAGGCCTTCAGCACCCTATGCTTGCCATTGCGAAAAGCTAGCGTAATGTATATTTAATTTGAAACGAACATGTTCCTATTTTCTCAAGTTCTAAATCATGAGCACAACGTGAAATTTGTTCCATGGAGAAAGATTATTATTATTATTTTAAATAAAGCAAAGTTCGTCGGTACAACTATTTGCGAGTTGCGATATGTGTGGCACTCAAAGATCTATGAAAGCTAAGCCAATACACTGTTCTGCACGATCTGCTATTTACGTTAAGAAGCTGCAAATTAATGTTATAATGCATGTACCAAAACCTTATTTTATTTTCTAAACGAACAATAGATCCGTTCTATAAACTACGCTTACTTTTAGGAAAAGCCCTTTCAGCTGCAGGCTTAATCGAATTGAAACTATCCTCCTCAATACCATCTAGTGAGCAGCACCATAGCGTGAACGACGGGAGATATGCTGTTTCTTTACGAAACGTATTATGACTTGAACCTAAATTTAGGAAGACCTAATGCCATGTGAACGGCTTCCTCCAGGTCCACAAAGAATACGTGGAACATTTGTGAAACAGACGATTACTGAAACGTTGAAATATTAGCGAGAGGTTTTACATAATGTCGTTCTTCGAAGATTGGTAAGTGTGAAATATCGATGAGAAATACTTGGTGAACTCTGGGAGTTCATTATGGGCGTTAACTTTAAATGTCAGATGGTAGAGGCTAAATTTGGGATTTCAATGCAACGAAGCTTAGCTAAACATGGAACTACTTGGATACGAAAGGGGTTTGTTACCGTGTTAATCGAATGTAACATGATTACATTTTAACACACCACGTTTCTTAACGATTGACATAATAAACGGGTTTTACCGGAGTTATTTAACTTTGAGCAAATATTATTCGGGAGGTGACACTTAAGAAAGTCTAAATTATGCCAGACGCTAGAATTCGCAATATAAAGCAGATCATTCATACCTGAAATTTAGTTGAAGTTAGTTATTCAACGAAACTCAACAGCCCTCAATTCTATCACAGCCAGATGATGAAAAATGTTCCTTCTTGGACTGGAGTTGATGCTTTGGCTGGAGACTGTACTGAAGTACTCAAGGTCCCTCTATGGATCTGAAGGTACTGAAGATACTGAAGGCCCCTCTATGGAACTGCAGATACTGAAGGTTTTGGTAGAATACTGATTGACTTTATATAGCAAACTGTACATACAGTAAATGTGTGTGTGTGTGGAGTTTGTCTGGCATGACTCTCCTCCGAACTTTAAGTAGGGAGAAAGGTGACGTCATAAAGAACATGGTTAATTTGCTCAAAGGTGAATAACATCTCGATTGACGTCATGGATTGCAATATATTTCATCAGCCTTCGTTGTTGCTACTCTGTTCATCTTTACTGAAACATGGCGGCGGTTTTATTTCCATTTCACCGAACAAATTACAAGAAAAATATAAAAATATATTAAAACCTAAATTTTTCCTATTATTTTGAATTTTATGAATAAAGTTAATTTTTCCTTCTACTCGGGACTACCACCATAGACTATTACGACAGCACGTCAACACTGTGCAGATTTTTTTTAATTATAAAATAATTAACATAAATGGTCTCATCGTAAACGTAATGTTTTGTAAATTACTTGTGCCACTTTATTGTCTATTGTTAAAGCAACACTCATGGCAAAAATACAATATATTTCTATAAATACAGAAATAAAATCACGAGGTGTAGGTACACACATCACCCACGGGACAGCCAAAGGTGGTTCGATCCTCCCGCAACTAATCCTGTCTCTTTCAGTCCCAAGGGATGACTGTGCAACACAAAATGGTCAAGGGTCCCTCATGTTTTCCGTGGGTAGCCCGCGGAACGACTGTGCATGTGGCCCTTAATCTCAGGAATAGAGTCAAATCCAGGGGCTGGTGCATACACACTGGAAGATGTGATTAAGAAACAACACGAAATGAATAAAATCATTGCAGGAATTATTCTCGAAACAACTGAACTTCATAACCAAATACTACAATTAACAAAGTAGTTACAAAAGTCACAACAGGAAAACGAAAAACTCGGACAACAAATTAAACAAAACGAGTTAACGATTGACAAACTGGAAAACCAATCACGTAAAAGCAACCTTGCGTTTTACAACATACGAGAACAATAAACTGAAATTTGTAGTGACAGTGAAAATAAACTGATACAATTTCTTTTCGAAGAATTGGGAATAAACACATCAGATGACACTTAGGTTAGGTGTCCGAAATGGACGTGAACACAATCGCCCCGTAATTGCTCAGTTTCAATGAATTAAAAAAAGACAGAAGTGATCGCGTGTGCTTTCAAAGGAAGAAATTGTCGTGTGTTAATTTCTGAAGATTTTTCATATCTTGTGAGAAATATTCGTTCTCAACTAAAAACATACCTAACTCGAGCAAAATCAAAGGAAATGAGGGCCAAATTAAGCTACCGGTACGACAAACTTTGAACTGAAGGGAAGCCCAACCAACTAGAAGACTTCCAAAATCCAGAACTAGTTTTTAGGAACCTCAAATCCGGATCCGGAAATATTTCACGAGAAACTTCGCACACAACTGCTAGAAATAGCGTACAAAAGGACAATTTGGCGGCGTGGCGAACGGAGTTTGAAGAGCAACGACCTGACTGCGAACGTCTTCCACCCCCGAAAAAAAAGCCAAAATCTGTGGAAACCAACACATGTTAACCAGAACAATTGCAAAGGGAAGGAATAAGAGAGGTAGGTTCTAAATATAAGAGAATGAGGGAGGGAAGTGCGATAAAGATTGATGCTGTGAAATCGGTGTTGTAAACTGTTTGTGTAAGAGAAATTGGCAGCTTCTTGTTTATTTACAGAATCTCCGATCACTCAAGGGGAAAATGAGGGGATTATATTGTAATGTTTTAGCTAGTAATTATCCAGTAATCGGCATCTTAGAAACGTGGACAACAAGTGGGCATTCCAATTCGGAATTGTTCGATGATATATGTGTAGTTTATCGACAGGACCACAATAGTGAAATAACAGGGAAAAGAACGGGTGGCGGTGTTCTTTCAGCTGCCCTTCGCAAATATAACCTTCAGGTAATTGACCCTTGTGCTTCAAAATTTGAATATATTATTGCGAATCTTGGTTCTAATGTTGTCACCATATACATTTGAATTGCATACTTTCCACCCAAATCGAAAGAATAATTATATGAATATTTGTATCACAGTATAGAATGTCATTGCGCATTTGGAAGCACTATTCTTCTCATGGGTGACTAGAATTTACCGGAAATATGAGATACAGATTTTAATTTTGCACTTTCTACAGAAAAATCCCAAATGCAGCTCTTTATACAATTTAACTTCTTACAATAATTTAGTAACCTCACATGGACGAACCTTAGACCTAGTCTTCTGAAATTTATCAAGCATAGAAGTAAATAAAAAGAACCGTCTTATTCTAAAATATGATGAATTTCACCCAGACTTAATCATTACTCTTAAATGCAATGGCGTAACCAATTCGAATTCTAATCGTAATTTAACCGGTTATAACTACAGAGAAGCTAATTTTGATATATTGTACCATGAACTTCGTATGGTTGACTGGAACCGTCTCAAACACATAATAGATGTAAATGAGGCAGCAGAATACTTTTATTCTGCTATTTACAGGGTATTTTATAAACGTTTACCCCATAGAAAGCATCAACGAAAAATTATCCCTGTTGGTTTACAAAAAAAAATAGCAAACTAACACTTAAAGCCTATTATCGTAGAAAGTATTAGAACTCTGATATTAAAAAGTCAGTTAATTAAGTGAAATTATTAGATTGCTCAGGCGAACAAAGAAATAAATTGCCAATGAATATAACGTGTATATATTAAACATCGAAAAGCAAGTCGCTGCTGATCCAAGTCAATTTTGGAATTTCGCGAAAAGCAAATCAAGGCATTTTCCGACTAGTCTGGTGTCATTTAATGGCAAGCAAATCGATCATAACGAGGATATATCTGACACTTTTGCTTCCTATTTTTCGTGCATGTTCAGAGAAAGTTGCACTGAATTGAAAACAATGGAAATGGGGGATTGTGCGTATTCAAGTAATTGACTTGACAGTCAGTCGATTTCTCACATGGGTATGAAAGTGGTAGAAGTTTTAACAAAGAATGTAAAACCTAAAAAGGTGGTTGGTCCGTATGGCGTTTCCCCTTATGCAGTAAAATGATTTGGGGAATTGTTGAAATATCCGTTGCACATCATATTAAAATCTTTCTGTACGCACATGCAAATTTAACAACAGTGGAAAGAGGCTTTAGTATGCCCATTACCGAAATCCAGTCATTCAAAAGAATTTGAAAGACAAACAATATTTATTTTGGCGTTCGCTAAAGTTTTTGAAAATTTTCCCTATCACCGGATCATAACTCACGTTAAACCAAAAACATCAAACTCACAGCATGGATTTATTCGGAACAAATCAACGTCTACTAATTTAGTAATAATTACGGATGTTATAGTTAAACATTAGATAAAGGGTATTATGTATGAATTATTACTCCACTTGAATTAGCTACGTTAAATTTAAATTTGTTTTCATACTGTGATGTAGTTCTCTTGTGTTTAGTATATATTGCATTTATATATTGTTTATACTATTGATAGTATGGATTGATTATATTTTACTAAACATTTCTCATAATACAAAAGATAATTATGATGAGATATTAATTAATTCTCGTAATGCAGGTATGAATTATAATGATTCATGTAATTTCCCATACTTAAAATATATAAGAATGCTTTTACAATAAGGAATTCATTTGTATTTCATTTCGTTTCCTTTTATTCCAAGTCATTTCACTACAACGTACAATACTACACGTAATCGCGCTCACACACTTGTTTTTTTTTACAAAACCATGGTAAAAGTTTAGCGAATCCTTCAGCTATGTAGAACCTGTCAATTTAGTTTTGTGGCTTCTGCCCATTAAGGTTTTTTCTTCAGAAAGCTATAATTTATCGAAAACCAGACGTTGAAATAATTTAGTCGAAAGTGCCTTTGGTTTGGTTTTGTGAGAATTCCTTCATGAAAGCTCTATAAATAGATTTGTGTAGTCTGGTCATAAATATATTTTATACATTTGGAAGATGATGATATGTACTTATGCTTGTATAAAATATCGCTAATAAATTAAACAGGGAATAGTCACCCAATGGTTATTCCGAGATAAATCTTTTACAGCTAAAGAAATAGTGCACACAATAATTTAGTTTTTTTTTAAGATTATAGATGTTTGTTCCTCCGAATCTCTTAAGATACTGTCAAAATCTTCATTAAAGTAGGCATAGCAAGTAAGCCTTTAGATACACTCCAATTGTTATTTACGGATTTCATGCGTAGTTTGCTTTCTTTCTTTTTCTTCTGCTTCTTTGATGTTGACACCGATGCCGCACAGCATCTCATTTGTCAATTTATACAAATAAATAGTTTGCCTTCTCTTAGCTCTTCAAACATTTATTAGGGCAAAACTGTTTTGAAATGAGGCGTTGGATATGTAATTAACTTTCCTTCCTAAAGCACGAAGTACAATACGAAACTAATAATGTGGTTTCACATTCTTTTCTAGAAATTAAATTATTTTAAATAATTGTGAACATAACGCAATAGAGATGCATAATAATATATTCTTATATACAGAAATCTTGAATCCGTTTTAAGCAATTATTAGAATTGCACTTAGGGACGGACTAAGTCCGTGCCTTGTTCATAAAATTACACTTAGGGACGGAGCTTTTAGATTCTATCATTATGACATAAAAGAGAAAAAAATAGTATTAGAAAATCCCTAATAATGTGTTCTCTCAAACTTCGTTCGACAGATGGATACTACAGTTATGATTTTGCTAGGTTTGAAAAGGCACTTAATGCAAGACAAAAAGTGGAACCTGTGAAACTCCTAAATGTACAAATGAAATCATGCTTTTTATGTCTTTCATAAATTTTGAATAGTCTAATGGGATACGTAGTTCTTACAGTCTCATATTCTTTTGTAGGCAAATGTAATATTAAAAAATCATTATACATTGGATTTCGTTAGGGTGTCTCATAGTGGAACAAAATGAAATTCTAACGCTTCTGAGCTATCATAAATATGTTCAAAATTTATACTAAGTGATTTTCAATTTATGTTTCCTTGACGTTTTCTTATTACAACATAAATTCCCAAAGAGTATTGCATTCACTGCGTAGCAGCGGTGCAAAACGGTGCATTATCAAAACAGCAAGCCTTGGCTCTGGTAGGTTCATCTCACAAGTTATTATTGAACAGTGGCAAATAGAACACTCAAATATCCAACCGGTCTTAAACGACGCCGGATATAAAGCATCACATTTTAGCTTATTCTCATGTGGAAGCGTAAAACCTAATCTGAGACTCCGTAATAACTATGAAATATAGGCTATAGAAAGAAACAGAGTCTATAGAAACTACGGCTATAGAGAAAAGCTCCTTATTGTTCTTAATCATCATGCCGCTATCATAGAACTATATGCAATATGACTGAAAATTATACATATTGAAAGTTTGCAAGGTTGTACACAAAAAAAAACTTATCAGGAAGATGACGTGCTCAGGCTATAGTGTCACCTCCGTAGCTGCATACAAAGTTCACTATGCACGACGATCATCAATTGCTCAAACTATTCGTGAGAAGTTCTTTCAGCCCAGGAAACTTTGAGCAAAAATAGGACGAGTCACAGAAAATCTTGAATTCTTCAAGTCTGAAAATAATTAATTCAAAATATCCCATTTTTAGCTTTTCTCGTTGAATCTATGCTAGAGACTATGTTCCATCTATCTATGTTAAAATGAACTACGAATTACTTTTCGATCATATAAATAAATTGTTCTATACAAATGATTTACAGTCACTATTAATACGCAATAACTAATGTACCTGGCGTATTGTTTCAATTCATTGACAAACGCGACGTTTGAATTATGTCATGTTTTCGATTTATTGTATTTGTGTGTGTGCGTAGTTTTCTGTGAATATTAATGTCAAAGTTGACTTAAACTACGTTCTACGAAAATGTGAATTATATTTGTTCTTTCGATTAGCTATTCGTTCAGAATTTAATGTTTTCATAAAATCTGGACATATTCATAAAAATGTGTGTCTTATTAGTACCTTACGATGTAATAAAAATTCTAAAACACTAAATACTAAGGAAAACATTAGTGTATATTCATCGCTTGAAGAAATTAAACTAAAGTAGCTTCCACATATTTGTAGGAAATATCTAAGTTATTTCTATACCTTCCATTTAGATAGATTCCTTTTGTTCAAATGTTTCAAGTTTCATAATTATTGAAAAACAAATCATCAGGTACATATATTTGTCCGGAAAGGCTTGAGTAAATAATCCCATGTTGAATATGAAGAAATGGTACCGAAGACCCAGTTTTTCCTTAGTCTGTATTTGTTTAAAGTTAGATTTGCGTGATGTAATCTGAACTTGCAGGAAATGCATTATCATCTTCAAATTAAGATTCCAAAATTAATTTTAAAACGGTTTCAACTTCAAACGCTTTCGATTTGAATTCTATTCACTGATTCTTCTAAGACATATTTTAATGTATTCTAAATATTTAAACTCACTTCGTTCGTTACCCCTAAATCGCGGGTTCGACTTTTTAGGCATACCCATAGTGATATTCGTTATCCCACTTCAATTGAAAATAAAAAACAACAACAATTATTTACTTTCATTAATTTCCATAACAATAACCAAGAATTATATCTAGCTGAATATTTACAATAATGTTGTGCAGCCCAAAGCAAAATAAAATTGCTCTACGTAGAGTGAGAGTAACTTGGGTCTGACGACGATTTCATTGTGACATTTTTGTACCCTAATCTGATTTCTGTAACACAGGGCAAAGACCAGTGTCATACTTTCTCTACACGACGTTTTAAGCAAGATTTTGTGTATGTTACTGGACCAGGGTGTCATCGTGATGTCATTCTGCACGAAAATGAACGATATTTACGGTTTTTGTAATGCTTGGCAGGAAGTAAAATCACATATATTAGTCATATCATGGTGTACATACTGTCGGATGTAGTAGAAGAGAATGTAAATTTCATAGCAGAAGATGCGAGGAGGTAATATATAATGAACATTGAACGTGATCCCCGTTATGAAATGTTCGGAAACCCACGTCGTTAAGAACAATAACGAGGCGGACTTGCAATTTGAACCCGGCTTCCAACACGTGGCAGATTATCGCATTGAACTTGCAGCTACAAACAAAATCTAGCCAATGAAGAGGATGAAGATGTAGAAGGGAATAAATTGATGATAATGGAAGGGGGACTGTGAGCAACAGCTACAATGTTGTAATACGTTGCTGGAGAATATGGGTCAATGATGCTTTGACTATAATGTCATTTTGAGGGCGAGAAAAATACGTATCGTACTAAGAAAAGTTTAAATTTATTTAAACAAAGCAGACACACATTACATAGTATATTTCATAGCTATAGATTGTTTTGTTCTGTATTGTGTGGTGACAATACATCTGTCAAAAATTGTATTATTCGTTTTCGCGAATATTCGGGAATTTGCTGTATTAGGATATGAGTTGGGGGTGATGTATTTAATGAGTGAAATACACTTACGCTTAATTATAAAAAGATGGAGGTTGATGTCAACATAGCCGTGTTGCCTCTATGTTTATGTTCTTTTAGTCGAGTGTACCATACTGTTGAAGCTGATTGTGCAATATGTTTAAAGGTTATAGCTACTGTGTATGGATACAAACTAGCTCTTCTCAAGATTGCAAAGCTCTAACTAACTTAATATTTTAATGGTATAATTTAAATAAGCAGCAAGAAGATTGGCGTGACACCGAAATATTTCTATTGTTATGGAACCCTGAGGTCATGGACTGTAAACTTCGGTCTTTACGTAGGACTTCAAGAAAAGTAGCTGAGTATATATTCAGTACGTTAATCCGGATTTAAAAATTAGATATCTAATATTTAGAATTTTTATATTATATATTAAGGATATTTGTATTAAGGATATTTGTATTAATATTCTTAGCAAGGTCGGTAATCTCAAGGGTTAAGGGAAAAAACTGTATTTATTTTTGCTTGGAGTTGAATGAAATACCACTAATTGTACATCGAGCTTCCATGAAGTATATACAGTGGTGTAATACGCTAAAATAGCACACACCTCCTTACGTTGATCAACTTGAATTTGGTTAACAATTCCAAGATATAATTTTGTAATATTAAGTGGATTATATTATTAAATAATAATTATTTGGCTTATGTTATGTAATAATATTTATTCTGGACGATATATGGCATCATGATCGTCTTGCGTCCATACATGTGATATTTATTGTGTGACGTTATATTATTTTAGAATTGTAGTATGTAATAAGATTTGTTTATTTAGCGAGTTGAATCTCTGATTTCTCCCTGCTGTCTGGCGATGAATGGGACCCGCGGTGTATCGCAGATCGTTTTATTTCTTTTTGCTATGAAGTTTTTGATTGTTAATTCCAAGTTAAAGTGTTTACGTGGAATTATGTTCTAATTTAGGTTCTTTGTAACTTGAGAGTTTCGCAGGGAGGGAGACGGGTGCATACCGTTTTTTAAAAGCTCTCGTAATTTAAAAAAGTGAAAATAGAAAAGAATATGGTATTCATGTTATTATGAAATAATTACTTTTGAACATTATGTTGAGGAACGTTTTCATTTAAGGGAAGGGGAATTTATGGTTTCAATTTTGGTGCACACCAGTTTTGACAATACTTATCTGGTTCTTCTTTTTGAATGATACTATTTTCTTTCCGTTCATTTGAAACAAGCACTTATAATAAGAAAACACGTATAGTTACATTAAAACTTGTTCACCCATCACTGCGCAGACTGCAATCTATTTTATTAACCGTAGGAGTCCCAAAGGGATGGAACTTCTCGAGTCCACAAACTAGTTTTCCTCGAAACTATTCTAACACAATATTATCAGGCATTTGTTCTTTTTTAGTTATTTGTTAGTTAGAGTAACTTAAACAATTTGCCATTGTAATATAAAAAATAGCTCAAAGCCAGCTTTGAAAATATATAATTTTCAACTAGTGGGTTCGAGAAGCACCTTCCTTGAGATTTCGTGGACCATTTTTTTTAATATCACAAGGGATTTAATTTAACTAATAGACTATTCCAAAACGTCAATAGTAATCTTATCTCGCATGTTACAGAATTGGTCACAGTATATATCTGGCCACACTCTCAACCTGGCAACAGTTTTGTTCTATTGGCGGTAGCTATGTGCCTTTTTATGTATCTTCCTGTTAGCTCGACGTGGTGTTGATAGCAGATTTTGTGATTTTGGTTTTAAAATGTCACACAGGTTACGAGAGATTTCTATAGAGCAAAAACTTTTCAATGCAGATGCAGAAAATAGCATATACTTGAGCGAATATAGTTTGAATTTACACGTATTGGCCTCGCATATAAATTATCATCTTCAGAATATATTTTTATCAGTTATAATAGACAACAGCAAACTGAATAAATCTCATGTGTTTTATGTATAAGTGCACATATGGTCTAAGAAAATTTAAAATAGCTCTTTTACTTTTCTTTATATACAACTTACCAAGTTGGTTCACGGAGCCAACCTAAAACCTGGGATGACCTGTTTCCCTAAAATATCTTGGTGTTCCTAGGGTTAATATTTTATTTTGTAAGCCACGTTTTAAGTTCGGTAGCTACGTTGAAGTATATTAGTCAAGCGGAGACTAATATGCGTGAATTCGACTATAAATCACACGAATAGCTTTCTTCCAACCTCAACCCTATCCAACATGGTTTTATCACCTCTCGAAAGAACATGTTTCCAAAACAATCTTCAACTCAGTAGTTGAAAATTGAATATCTGTTAGATAATTTCCCTATACTCTACCTACCTCATTCCTGCCTGAGCCAAAGATGCCAATAGACCACAAACAAATTCAAAACTATCCTATATAGCAAGCAATTTTTCTTGTTTCCGTAAATATAGTATTCATCATACAACAAAACAACAAAGTGGATTTCCATAGACATGAACATTTAGTGTATATCTACTAATCATTCCTTATTCGTAATGTATGTCGAAAAACACCCATTATTTTCCCAGATTTATTGCATATTTGTGTTGCTTCAGTGGCACTAATTTGATACTCTAACAATCTGTCGAATATCACAAGTTTAGGGAACGATAATTCTTTAATTCACACTTTGTAGGAATGACTTGTAAATTACATATGAGTAGGAGATATATCTGTTTGCCGACTCCAGATTCTTTAGAAGTAGTACAAATATTGTTACATTTTTATCTGATCGATAATTATAGACATGTAATGAAGAAGTACGTAACTCGAAATTGTATCAAAATAGTTTCTTGTTTGCGTGGATTACAGCTGATTAAAAGGTGATCTATTAGCAGGTGTCATTGTAAACCTCTACACAAATCGCACTTTCTTTTACAAGTATTAAAACAACGTTTAGATAATGAACATTTCGAAGGGATAGAATATTTTTTTTGCTTTTCATGTTGGTAAGATGACCTATATCTAGAATTATATGTAAGTCTCTGTGACGAAAAGTACGTTCAGAAAAAAAATAGTATTGCAAGCGTATGCACTTTCCTGCAGATTGTTGGGTGCCGTAGAGAGATCATAAACATATCAATCTCTACTTGACGACAAGTGATAACCCTAGTAGCAAAATTGGTTGGCCTTACGTTGGCTTTTGGTGGGAACCGTTGGGTTTTGGATGTGTTGTTCCGCCAACAATATCCCTATGTTGGGCCAAGAGTTATGTAGGTTGGGCGAATTGGTAATACATGCTAACCATAAGCCAATGTTGGGCCAAGAGTGATTTCGGTTGGCAAATTTGGTAAAACATGCCAACCAAATTCTTATGTTGGGCCAACATAGGATTTTGGTTGGCAAACATTACCAAGATTGCCAACCGAGATCACTATTGGCCCAACATTGGCTTTTAGTTGGCAAATATTATGATCTTTGCCAACTGAGAACGTTCTTGGCCCAACATTGGCTTTTGGTTGGCGGAATTGGTAATGCTTACCAACCAAAATCCTACGTTGGCCGAACATAAGAATTTGGTTGGCATATTTTACCAAGTTTGCCAACCGAGTTCACTGTTGGCCCAACATAGGATTTTGGTTGGCATATATTATGATCTTTGCCAACTGAGAACACTTTTGGTCCAACATTGGCTTTTGGTTGGCAAAATTGGTGACGCTAGCCAACGAAAATCCTACATATGTTAGTCCCAAGAATGCTTAGATGGAAAATATTACTACTAACTTTGCCAACCAAGATCACTCTTCATTGAATTTTGGTTCCCAAGAATTACCAAAGAACTATTTTACGACTTAATAATCTGGTTTTATCTATAGCTAAAAAATAGTAACACACTCACGTTGTTAATCTTTGAATTATGAACATATCAATTTCTGCTAATCCTAGTGAACTGGAATGCAAAACATTGCCAACATTACTGGGCGCAAGGGAAAGCTTTCCTCCGTTTTGATGCGGGCACGTTAGTCATTTATTTCTGCTTCGTGAACATTCGTGGCCGTTCGGTTACACCCGAAACTGTGCACGCGACGCGAGGCGATCAGGCGAGGCTGGAGTTTGGAGGCAGATTACATTTTTTTGACTCAACTTTGTCCAGGTTTAACACGTAAGTATGTCAAAACTAATAATTGGCGTATATTTCTCTTCAACGTTTTGTGTGTGCGGTGATAGGTGTGATAATGAATGTAGTTTCCAGACATTATATATGTTCAGCACATTACATCATATAGTGTGCATGTGATATGACACATGAGAGTTTTGTGTTTATTTTTCCATGCCTAT